>VKKT01008635.1:8661-20210 GCA_008038995.1 Haliotis laevigata | reverse complement strand
ATACATACATACATACATACATACATACATACATACATACATACATACATACATATATATAACTAAAGAAGTAGGAATACCACAGATCCATTTGGTTGATATATATGGTTAATAGGTCAATGAAACCTCGTTTATCCGGACAGTAGTTTTCCACACATCTTAAGCATACAAGTAGCTTGTATATATAGTTGAGATAGACTGCATCATACTACATATTTCGCCTTTTCACAGTGAGTGTAAAGATATCGTGTGACATAGCAAAATATATCGAATCCGAAAGTAGGACCAGGAAGTGATATATTATAGGCGAGGTAGTCTGTTATTAGTCATGTCAGATATTGGCGTTATCAGTGGATTTGTGTGACTTTATGAATATAATGTTTATGTTTAATTTTACTGCTAGTTTGTTTGTTAAATTTGAAAGTCGGCACACAAATGTTTATTTGTGTTTATTTATTGACAATGCGAGTATAAAGGGAGGAAACTGCTGTATAATATCGAACCGAGTACAGACAGTTTTGACAAGTATGAGAAAAACGGGTCTCTAAGGTTATAAATATTTCAAACTGTTTATGTCAATGATGTTATCAATGAGAAAGTGTATATTGTTGCTGGGTTTTTTTTGGTTTTGTTTGTTTGTTTGTTTGGGTCTTTTTCGTTTGTTTGTTTGTTTGTTTAACGCCGCACGCAGCAATATTCCAGCTGGAGCAGATAATCCAGTGATCAACATCATGAGCATCTGTCTACGTAACTGAGATACGATGACATGTGTCAACCAAATCCGCGAACCTGACCACCCGATCCCGTTGGTCGCCACTTACAACAGCATGGGTGCTGAAGACCAATTGTAACAAGGATTTGCAAGGGGAACTTTGCTAAGTGGAGTTTAACCACTGTATCCATCGTGTCTCCTATATCCTAGAAAACAATTGTCAGGTCCAGACTCGATTTCTGATTGCGGCGTTAAAGAACATGCATACAGACAAACATCACCTAGTAACAGACACCTGTAATGACTAGACGCATAGTGTACACACATGTTAAGTACTACGCTAAAACACACACACACACACACACACCACACACACACACCCATTGTTAGCTAGGATATATATGCAAGTGCTGTGTTTTTGGCGTGCTCTTGCAATGAATGTAAACTTTATATTATTCAGGGTGAGAACTTACCAGGTCCGTTGATGGCAAGAGACAAGCAATCACTACCCCATGGAGGCCATGAGTACTAATTCCAAGTCAGGGGTATTTTCATTCGGGGAATTTATCATGAGAAACAGCAAGGTAAACCAATCCTTCCTAACAGTAAACAGTGGTTCGACCTCTTGGGACATCCATATTTGTTAAGTGTTTTTCTTCTCCAACATCAACCTGGAAGACGGCGGGCAGGCGTAAAATAATAAATGTTTTTCACTAATTCTGTAACTTATTTTATGACCTTTTAAAGCTTAGATCAATTGATAATAACACTAAATGATTCTATGACGTAGATGACGTCACTTTGCTTCATACAGATCTTCATACATAGAGATGAAGAAAGATTAAGCTAGAGTAAGGTTTTTATGCTCTCCGGGGCATACCTTTCTTTTTTTCACATCTGAGTGAAAATTCAGTGTGTGTGTGTGTGTGTGTTTGAGAGGTCAAAACTTAACTTATGTTATATTTGGGAGTGCACTTTCTCAGCAAAATACACTATCTAGTACTCTTAGGGGGTAGGGGCAGTATATCCGATTTTACAAATAATGGCTTTCTAACTGGTATTGCGTGTTCAAAGCAACATATTGTTCTGTCATACCTCATGTTTCATTTCCAGAAATACACAAACAATAAATTAAGTATATATTAGTGTATTCAGCCCTGTAGCCCAAATCGTTGCATATTAGCTATTACCCTTACATGTGTATATTATAAATGATAATGAACAATTATGGAAATATTCTGAATCTGCCAAGTTAGCCTAGTGTTCATTATCTGACCACGGCCAAGTAAACCAATGGTTGATATCCCGAGCAACACTCTTCGCTAGGTGACTGGGCGATTCGCAATGAACAATAGTGAGACGTTTTAAATGTATCCAAAAAGAAATACTAAAATACTATCAAGCATTTAGATACATTTCATTTACAAATAATAGTGAGCCTGACTTCTATACTTTTGGTCATCTTTTCACACTTTGCTTACTGATGTGCAAATATAAATTGTGTAAGTTATAATAGTTGAATTGTGGACATCAAAATATGTAATGAGAATATATAGCATACCTTGCAAGCTATTGTATGATATGAACTGACTCATGAATGTATGTATGTTTTATATGAACGCGCATGGCATAATGTATATGAACATCTTGGGGAAAAAAGATAATTTTTAAAAACAACAACAGTGAGGCGTTAAATAATTTAACCGTATTAACACTTATATTCATAGGTCGAGCATAAAACATATTAGCTGAAATGCCATGGGCTTGTTTTACATATATTTCACTACATTACAGAGAGCGACGAGAACGCACAATGGCAGAAAATGTAAACGAAATGGTAAGTTGATAACCACAGAATGATGAAAGGTATCTCAATTTTGTTTTGATCCTAAATATTTTCTTTACACACATGGATTGATCCTAATCATATGAAAACTGTTTCAGTCATTATATGCTCGGAAGAGAAAATGTCGGCCGCCCAGGAATTGTCAAAGAGGTTTGGCCAAGAAGAAGAACAGTATGACGTCATCAAATGCATAGGTGACACATTTTAGTCTAGTTCTTTGTATTGTTTTAAAAGGCTTAATAGTGCTATGTATGTAAAGATTTGACCATCGTTATTTAAATTGAACACTAGCTATTTCGCTGTTCACTACGGAATATAAATTTAACCCATAGGGTCAAACTGAAATAACCCCTTGACAATTTTATATAAAAAGGGAAATATTTTCTATTGTTCTGGATTTTAAAATGTACAAAATTCAACTGCTACTTTCTGATCTTCCGACCGACTCGAACGTTGCTATTGATATCTTAAACGTTTTAACCGCTGAAGGTCGTCAAATGATTTAAGTGGGAAATATTTTCTAAATGATTGTTGGGTTTTTGTGTGATGCTACCTTGTCATAATGAGCATCATCATAATGATGACTTACCATGTACTTCTGTAAATATACATTACAGGCGTCATAATACAAACTATACCTTTTCAAGTATGATTTTAAGATTAGATAAAGAAAACTGTCAAGTAAAAGGGGATTTTGCTTCATGGGTTATTTCAGTAATGAATTTCACGGACGTTTCTTGAAACGGTAATGTAAATTTTATGTGACTGAATTTTATGACAATTTGCTTTCCTTACCCCCAAAATAGTCTACACATTTATATGTGTTCATTACAATTACATCACAAATGCTGTGTAAGCACATTAAAAGTCTCGTTATCCTTTATTCAAGGATTATCTGTATTTTGAATCTGTTCGCAACTGCAATGGCTAATAGCACAAAATGATCTTATTGGAAACGTGTTTTGGCGATGGGTTAATTCTTTAAAAGTATTTTTTTATTGTATTTCCAGATAGAGAAATGTTTGACCCGGAGAGGTTACCCTTTTCAAGTTTCTCTACCATGTATCTGTTAGTGGACACAGCTGTAGCGTCCATATTTCTCAGAAAAGGAAGGCTTCACAATTCTGTGTATGACTACTTTGAAGGTAAATATCCTGATCGGACACATTCTGTATCAAATGTATACATATCAATTATCATTTATTGAAAACCAAGAGGATAACAATAGGAGCCAAGTGATGCAGGCATTTGTGTGTGAAATTTAAAAATTCTATTAAAAATTGAAAAGAAGTGTTATATCATATCCGTTTGTAAGGTTTTGGATTTAACACTGTGATGAGTAAAGATTTCTTTCGTGGCACGTCCAAACTTGGAAAACGTGTCATTCGGCTTGGAGTGAACTTCCACTTCAGAATAATACTGATAACCCTTGTATTGTAAAGTTATGCGAGTCATAGTTCCTGTTGTCATTGTTTATTTGATGTCCGGACATCATGGCAATTTCAATCTGTTCCACCAAAAGCTTCAGAATTTGGTAGCTTTTCAAAATGTATGACATGAAAAACTTATTTGCAATGATCTAAGGGCTGGAGTCTAGTGGGAAAAGAGTCCTTGTAATCAACAAATTTGAAGAAAAGAATCGCATGTTTCATGAAGTCCTGTATCAGCTGCCGGGTGACTGCACCAAAGAAATGAAAGATATAACCATTACCAGTGTCCCAAGACATAAACTGGAATCCGAATCGGAGCCAAGTCTGGATTCTGATGAAGACACGCAGACAGAAGATGAAGGACAAAGTGCATCCCTTGAAGAAGCAATAAGTGAAGGGATGGAGGAAACACATCAAGGTAACCCTGTTACTTTATTACCTGAAGGAAATATAGCAGGTAAAACTAAGACCTTAGGTCATCTTTCAGTGTCATGTTTCAGTTGAATCTGCTGACGTGTAAATATTGAAAGTTTTGTCACCATTGAATACCAACATTCAGTTTCTTTCATTTTTAGAGCAATTAAACACAAATGTATACTTTCTTTTCAGTTTCTGGGAATGGAATAGAAACATATTTGATCAGTAAAGAAATGAACCCAAAGATATTAATATTTTCATCGGTGTCTGTGAAATGTTGAATGTTGAACACATGCACTGTTACACCTATCTCATCTCTATGGCGAAGATCCGATGTCGTTGTTCTTATCGATCTGTAATGAATTAAGTTGCATAACAACAATAACAATTGTTTCAGATGATGAATTGATAAACTGTCAAATTGGAACTGGCTGCACGATGAACATTAAGAAATCATCCCATCAGCTCGTCATAGCAAAACAGGATGGAACTGAAAACACAGTCAATGTCAGAGTTGGTAGGTACATATTTTCTAAGGTATAAAGTTCTCCTTGATCGTATTCGTGAAAGGTCGTTACGTTTGAACGAATGGATGATGGATGAATGAATGAATACCTGAAATGTATGAAAAAAGGACTAAAGATAAATTATTTAAGTGCACAGACCTATGCTTTGCTATTATTGGTGTACCTAACATTTTAAACGAGGACCATCTCAGAAACTTGCCGATTAAATGAATGGAATGAACGAACGAACGAACGTCTAGTTCATTCACATTTTGACATTTCTGGTGTCCCCCGTCCTGATATTGCTAAAACTCACATACACATTTTGTTATTAGTTCCGGGGCCAACAGCATCCAAGGTTGTGCTCGTCATCACCACAGATCCCAACAACCCTGAGCTTGAGAAGCTGCTCGTCCATGACATTGATGCCAAGAAACACGTCATCAACATCCGACTCAGGTCCAGTGATGCTCAGATTGTGACTGTACGGGAGGGCTCTGTTGTCATAGAAATTGACGTCGATCCAGGTCAGACCATGGAATATCAATGGTTAGAATCTGTCGTGAAGGAGGTGTTCGCTGGAGATCTCGAATCGCTTATTCCTGAAGGAACTACACTTAAAATTGACGTGCAGTCCAGCCTGGTTGTACCAGTGAAAAGTCTTGGGAAACTCGGTGACTTTGGTAAGTGCGTTTGTTTTAAACGCCAAACTCATCAATTTTCAAGCTTGTACAATAAACAATACTGTGAATAGTTAATAAATCACCATACAAGGTTTCTTTTTCATCCTGAATACAGGAGTTCAAATCCACTGTCAAATTTCAAAAAGACAACCAAAAGATTATTTGTTTATGTGTTGGTTAACGTCGTACTCAGCAATATTCCACCTACATGACGGCGGTATGTAGATGGTATGGACCAGGCAATCCAGTGATCAACAGCATGAACATTGATCTACGCAATTGGGATACGATGACATGTATCAACCTAGTCAGCGAATCTGACCACCCGACCCGTTAGTCGTCTCTTACAACAAGCATACGTTGCTCAAGAATAATTCCAACCCGGATCTGCACGGGGAACTTTACTGAATGGAGTTTAACCACTATATCAATCATGGCTCCTAAATCCTAGAAAAAAACATAAAGTGTAAACTAATTTGAATGCTTCGAACTTTCTTGTATGAACATTATTAATAAAATTACATGTTTAAGAGGTTTTAAGATTATTTATTGATTATGAGCATATATGAAAGTAAAGCATATTTAAGGAGGAACATTTCGTTAATAATGTCATGCAGCATTCAAACCATTATTCTATTTCCAGTTCTTGACAATCAAGAAGATCTTCACAAAAACTGTGTGGCTTCAAGGAAGGTATTTACCCCCAAATGTTGTTGTTTGTTTTGCAAGGCAAAGTAACAATCTCCAAGTGTACCTTAAAGTATAAAATGTCATAGTTCACAATGAGCAAACATTTGATATAAACTCGCGTTTTGCAAAGTATTAGCGTAAATAATGACAATACACTTCCTAATCTTCTTTTTGTGTGATATAGCTACCTTGATTTAGATTAATAAGTGTTGGCATTTGATTTGACAATTATCGTTTTATCTCATTTCAGTATGAAGAAAAAGTGAAAGAAGTGGAATCCCTCAACAAAGCTCGTACGTATGACCAACTGCAAAGCAATGAATCATGCTTTCTTTAAAATCCAAGTGATAGGTTTGGTTGCCATTCGAATCAGGTGACAGGTATTGAGTGCTGTAGGTATTCTGGGCCCCACTTCACAAAGCGATC
Source organism: Haliotis laevigata (assembly GCA_008038995.1). Lineage (NCBI taxonomy): Eukaryota > Metazoa > Mollusca > Gastropoda > Lepetellida > Haliotidae > Haliotis > Haliotis laevigata. The sequence goes on along the minus strand of VKKT01008635.1, from coordinate 13,500 downwards.
GTAACTCTAAGGTGATCGTAACTCCCATACTTTAACATAGACTTACGACTGTCGCTTTGTGAAAGGGATCCCTAGCTGGTTATTTGACATGTGTATTGTTCCTGTGTATTGTTCCTGCCTTCTTCAATATAAATTTACCGTATATACAGTAATCGACGTATGTAAAGTTCACATATATCCTAAATCATTTACGTTAACATGCATACATACGCCAGGTTTTTGCCATTGCATTTATGGTTGTTTCTAGTACTGAAAGAGAAAACTTTAAGGAAGATACGTATGCCGACCCCGGACATGAAAACTGACATATCAGCTGATATATTGGAGACCGTCCTTCAGGAAGTTATCAGCAATGGGGTCCAATCAGAGTCAGGTATGTTTTGACTAAAAGGGGCGGTGGGGTAGCCTAGTGGTTAAAAAACGTCATATGAAACTTGCCTCTAGTCGTGTGAAACTTTGTTACGTCTTTAGTCATAACGCTATGACGCTATGGCTATTCTCGATCTTGCGACTGTTTGACAATTAACTTCAGGGGGTCTGTGGGATAGCCTAGTGGTTAAAGCGTTCGCTCGTCACGCCAAAGACCCTGGTTTGATTCCCCACATGGGTCCAATGTGTGAAGCCCATTTCTGGTGTCCCCCGCCGTGATATTGCTGGAATATTGATAAACGCGATGTAAAGTTCAACTCACTCACTTACTAAAGAAAACCAGATTGATGATTGTTATTACATGGCTGTGGCTGTCAGATTTTAATGAAAAATATTTTGAAATTCATTTAAATCGGAACAGCTATATACATATAAGTTTGTTGTAAACACACTTTATAACATTGGGTTATTTCTCATTATGATGATCGAGGGGGTAAGATCTGATACCTCAAATATAATGTCTAAAAATCATACTTGACAAAACAATTAGTATATCAGCTGTTGATAAATTGTTTTTGAAATATCTTTGATATAACAAATCAGCTGTCACATTTAATTATTTCTACAGCCGGTATTACCAAACACGTAAATTATGCTCTTTCTAATGCGTAAAATGTTTGTTTACCATTGGGAATTTACTCCAAACAGAGAATTAAACGTTTTCCGTTTGGCAAGTGTGACAGTTTTGATAAAGATATACGTGTTTTCAAATGCGACAATAAATTCTTAAATTCTGTGAACAAGGAACCCGTTTCGTTTTGACTGAAATGGTCCTGATTAACACAATTCTAGAATAGAGTATCTTTGGATTGTGTTCATCGATCACCTGATTGTGTGGTTTGTTTACAAGCCGCGGTCGCATGGCAGGATACTGCTACTCAGCGCCACGCATAAATACTTCCAATTTTAAGCAATTTTGTGAATGGTTGGTGCTACATGGCAGGACATGGTTACCCTTTTGGGGAACACCTGGTGTCATCAGTGATGTTCAGTCACCCATCCATACAATGTTCACAGCTTGTTTTCCTTTCACATCAAACGGAATCTGTTTCTGGGGATAGGCAAGACTGGGTATTTTTTTTTGTAGGGCTGTAACAATGCATCGAACTATCGATGGATTGCAATTCTTGAATCCCCGATAGCAATTAATCGATGGTAGAAACGAAAAACTATTGATGCATCGATAATATGTGTGACTATCGATAGTTTAGTAACTGACTTCCGTTTATAAATTCTCAATCAAAATGGGTATTTGGATGGTTATTTGTTTTTATCAAATATCTATGTTGTTTTGTAATTTATATTGTTTGGGTGCAGACTTGCAGCTTCACTGAGTTTATGTTTTAACTGTTTACTTGATCTGGGTTTCAAGTTCCATGTCAGCTATTAAAAGAGACTGAAACTACTTGCTTTTATTTCATATAAGCTATACATTCGTTTAGGAAATGACTTCAAATGAGACAATTCAAGGTATTGCAATAGTTGGTCGCAATAGACCGTCGCTATCGCAATAGCTGTTCCCCCTCAGTAGTCACCCCATTTTTTTTGCACTGTTCTGTTTTAAGGAACCTTTGACCCTGTCGACTTTGGCGTTAGTTGTGTGGAACTGATTGGACAGCTGTCTGGGGAGAAGCTGTGGGACTATGTCATCATGCACCCATGGTATTTTGATGCCAACGGTCCCTTCTACAATCAAATGAAACGAGATGTTGGCTTGGAGCATGAGAAACACTGCATACTGCCGTCGTTTCCAGACAAGGTTAGGATCTCAAGTATTTGCATTTTTATGATATCAATTCAAATATCATCTTTCTCTATTCGATTTTGTATCTTGGAATTTTGAATGTTTCCCATCATCATTTGAAACAAAGATTAAAGTTGTGAATACAAGATGGCTTTTCGAAAGTGGTCAAATGTAAGATGTAAAACATTTCTCTATTGAATAAAGATTCTAGTACAGTTTTGGGTTCCATCTGGGATTCGAACTCACACTCTCAGAGTGCTACGATACACACATTAATTACGCATCTTGGAATACATTATATCAAAGAAAGATCATTGTTAATTTCGTCTTGAAAATGGAATAACGTTTAATTAAGTATTTTTAAATTAAATAGAGTCACATAGAAATATGTTGAATGTTAGTCTTAAAGCGAAGACATATGCAATTAATTGTACCTGGTACCTGGTTTCACGTATGTTGGATTTAATTTGTGTCAAATATAGAAACGTATGAACTTCTCTTTCAATTTCAGATATTTGTCTACAATGATAAATCTGACAGCCTGAAACTGTGTGTTGATCCACATGGCCATGTTCCAATTGGTCCTGGCATCGCAGAGACAGTTCAGATGCAGAAGGTCACTACCGGCGTGGAAAAGCTCGGCGTGGGCAAACTGGAACAGAAAGGAATGGACGTGAGGCCGAAAGTTCATGAGTACAGAAAGAAACAAAATGTTCATGGAATTAGTGGTACATCATTATCAAAGACAACAAAGGGAACTGGTGCTTCCCTGACAGTACATGGGTCAATGGCATCATTTTGAATTGACTAGTACATAGACACAGAGGATGCTGGTTTAATGTTGTTGTCATTATTATTATTATTATTATTGTTGTTGTTGTTGTTCATCTTCTTCTTATTATTATTCATTGATGAATATTTATTTCATGTTTGTCAGCAAACCAGTCTTCGTGTTGGAAGACATTTGTCAATCAAATGTATGGATTTTTATAATGACTTAATAAACATTCATAAACACATGCTCTGTCATCGTATCAATTGTTGGTGTCAATCAGTAGATAGTATGGTCCAGAGTCGATTCTTTGCAAACAACATCTTACAGTTGTATAGTACTTCTAAAAAACTAATACATACTCATGATATAGTCAGAATTGTACAATCAACTCTACTTTGGGGGGATTTTTTTATGGATGTGGAAAGGTTTTGTCGTATCTTTTAATGAAAAAAATACATTGCCCAGAAGGATGCCGTTTCAGTGTAAATTTTGTTTTGAACTGCAACAACGCAGAATGGAGCCATATTGCTACTGTCTGTGTCCATTATTTCTCTGGCCATGGAAGGATCGTACTGCCACTAAGCACTTGAAAGTTGTGTGTTTATATCACATACATTACCAAGATGGCGCGATCAACTACCATGACAAAGCGTCGGGTAAAGTGAAGACGTATATAGATGAGCGGACGTATCATGTCATAGGAAACAAAAATCTCTCAAAATAGATGTAATACCACCTGCTGAGCACTCCTCGGACATATTCCCTCATATTCATTAATATCCTTTACCGTATAGTTGGGGAGGTGGGACAGCCTTGTGGTTAAAGCGTTCGCTCGTCAACCCGAAGACCCGGGTTTGATTCCCTACATGGGTACTTTGTGTGAGGCCTATTTCTGGTGTCCCCTGCCGTGATATTGCTGGAATATTTCTAAAAGCTGTGTAACCATAATCACTCACTACCGTAAAATAAAAAAAACTGTACAATCTAAAGAATGGGTTATATTTAACAAACACTCAAATATACCACTGAATGGAAGGAATCGACGCATAAAATTACTGGTCAGGAATATGTGACAGAAACTAAGCCCAGTTTACATTGTTTGAAGTGGATTTACATGTATCCTCTTTACAATTATGCATACAGATTAAGAGTTACAAAAACACCCGAGAAGATGAATGACGAAAGCGTAGACTTTTTGTCCAGCAGTATTCCATCAGCTCAAGCAAATATTTCATCAGCTCCAGCAATATTCCATCAGGTCAAACAATATTCCATCAGCTCCAGCAATATTCCATCAGGTCAAACAATACTCCATCAGCTCCAGCAATATTCCATCAGCTCCAGCAATATTCCATCAGGTCAAACAATACTCTATCAGCTCCAGCCCCTTGTGTCAACATGTCATGTCCTTTTGAATACAGTGGTGCATGTTCTTTCTGGGAAGGTTTCAAATGAGCGTTTTGCTAAAAATTGTTTGATCAGGTTACAACTAGCGTTGGTAATAGGGATCGATAATCGTTCACTATAGCTAAATATCGGATCACAAATGCCAAAATGTCTGTGAGAAAAAAAACAGATTTCCCATCAATGGTATCTATTCATCGTTATTTTTAAAGGTTAATGGCTGAAATGGGAAGGGTATTTCCAAATGTGACCCATCGTTGACAAAACAATTATCTATTGCATTTTTTTATTTTCACTTGTGCCATAATATCATTTTCCAAAACACGAGTAGAGCTATTCTATTTTTCTTACATGTCTCGTAAAAAACATTGATGTAAAACTGTCTTTGTCTTTGCTTTTTCCTATTACAGTAAACGAATAGAAACCCCGGTGTTTAATCACCCGTAACCTTTACCTTTAACACCTAATCCAATCGACGGCGGAGAAC
>VKKT01008633.1:28762-40083 GCA_008038995.1 Haliotis laevigata | reverse complement strand
AGGAACCTCCAGAAGCGGAAGGCGACACAGGCATACATCTCGGAGTTCAAGAAGGCCCGAGAGGAGTGGAAGGAGTTGGAGCGACGTCGAATGGAGGAGGAGAACATGCGCATCATGCAGTTTGCCAACGTGCAGAAGGAGCGCGAGGATGACTTCCGCCAACAGAAGATGGAGAAGGAACAGGCCATGGAACGCATGCAAAAAGAAGTGAGGCTTACATCACAAACAGTTGTAGACAGAAACAGATCTGTCTGCAGCTGTACCACTACGACTGTCTTAAGTGTTTCTGCGTTTATCTATTTATTATGGCTGCCTTGATATTGCTGGAACATTGCGGCGTAAAACTAAAGTCACTGTTTATTATGAATAATCAAATTTGATTTAGTTTAATTCGCAATCAATTTGAAATCAAATCACAGTTTGAGTATGTGTAGTAAAAACAATTCTGTTTGTATTGTCATGAAAAGCATTGCTATATAAATCAGTGGTATTGTCTCAGTGAGATTTCCATAATGAGGGGAACACACTATTAAGCTGATGCTGGATGTAACAAATACCTCAACTGGCAAACAATGTCTGTCTGTCTGTGTTGCAGCTGTCGGAGCAGATAGCCAAGAAGGACGCAGAGCGCGAGGAGATGGAGCGGGTCAGGCTGGAGCTGTATCTGGAGGAGGAGGAAGAGAAGGCTCGACAGCAGGAGCGGGTCAGTACCTTCACTGCAGGGAGCTGTGGGTTCAAACTCAGAAATGTGGCAGTTTTACCTAAATTAACATTGTTGACCGGTTTCTCACCTCAGAAGGAGTGTTCTACAGGACACAAATTAGGTGAAGCAATGACGGTTGTATGGAGTAGATGGAGCACTGACAGCTGGAGTCCTGAGGGTTTCTGGAATTTCGTTCATGCCTCACAATGTAGGAAACAAATGTGGTGCCTCCTTAAAGCATTTGCCTCTCTTTATCCAGCGGTGAATAAGTAGGAATCTGGTAGGATGAAATGATAGGATTCACAGGCTCCTTTGAATGTACAGTAGTAAAGAAGCTGAGAATGAATTTGTAGCACATTTATAACTAAAACCATGTGTGTGTTCAGGCGGAGATGTAGAGCAAGCTGCTGTCATTGTATTCTCCTCCGGGAGCTGAGAATGAATTTGTAGCACATTTATAACTAAAACCATGTGTGTGTTCAGGCAGAGATGTAGAGCAAGCTGTTGTCATTGCATTCTCCTCAGGGAGCTGAGAATGAATATGTAGCACATTTATAACTCAAACCATGTGTGTGTTCAGGCAGATATGTAGAGCAAGCTGTTGTCATTGCATTCTCCTCAGGGAGCTGAGAATGACTTTGTAGTGCAATTACAACAATAACCATGAGTGTGTTCAGGCGGATGAACGGATAGGATTCACAGGCTCCTTTGAATGTATACTAGTAAAGAAGCTGAGAATGAATATACCATGTGTGTGTTCAGGCGGATATGTAGAGCAAGCTTCTGTCTTTGTATAATCCTCAGGGAGCTGAGAATGAATTTGTAGTACATTTATAACAATAACCATGAGTGTGTTCAGGCAGAGATGGAGCGCAAGCTGTCATTGTATTTTCCTCAGGGAGCTGAGAATGAATTTGTAGCACATTTATAACAATAACCATGTGTGTGTTCAGGCGGATATGTAGAGCAAGATTCTGTCTTTGTATAATCCTCAGGGAGCTGAGAATGAATTTGTAGTGCATTTATAACAATAACCATGAGTGTGTTCAGGCGGATGAACGGACAGGATTCACAGGCTCCTTTGAATGTATACTAGTAAAGAAGCTGAGAGTGAATATACCATGTGTGTGTTCAGACGGAGATGTAGAGCAAGCTGCTGTCATTGTATTCTCCTCAGGGAGCTGAGAACGAATTTGTAGTGCATTTATGACAATAACCATGTGTGTGTTCAGGCGGAGATGGAGTGCAAGTTGCTGTCATTGTATTCTCCTCGGGGAGCTGAGAATGAATTTGTAGCACATTTATAACTAAAACCATGTGTGTGTTCAGGCAGAGATGTAGAGCAACTGCTGTCATTGCATTCTCCTCAGGGAGCTGAGAATGAATTTGTAGTGCATTTATAACAATAACCATGTGTGTGTTCAGGCGGATGAACGGATAGGATTCACAGGCTCCTTTGAATGTATACTAGTAAAGAAGCTGAGAATGAATATACCATGTGTGTGTTCAGGCGGAGATATAGAGCAAGCTGCTGTTATTGTATTCTCCTCAGGGAGCTGAGAATCTTTATCCAGCGGTGAATAAGTAGGAATCTGGTAGGATGAAATGATAGGATTCACAGGCTCCTTTGAATGTACAGTAGTAAAGAAGCTGAGAATGAATTTGTAGCACATTTATAACTAAAACCATGTGTGTTCAGGCGGAGATGGAGTGCAAGTTGCTGTCATTGTATTCTCCTCAGGGAGCTGAGAATGCCTTTGTAGTGCATTTATAACTAAAACGATGTATGTATTCAGGCGGAGATGGAGCGCAAGCTGCGACAGAGGATCGATCTGCAGGACACCCACTCCAAGCAGATGCATTTCAAGGCTCTCAGGCTCCAGGCTGAGAAAGATGAGGAAGAGGTCTTCAGACAACAGGTAATGCATGTCCATATTTAGTTCAAATAAATCTAAATTTAACAGTGTAGAATTGCTGTTAATTTGAGTGAACAATTAGAACACAAGCCTTCCTGAGTTCTGCATCCTAACTGTTGTATGTGTAGATGTTGGCGAAGTTCGCGGAGGATGATCGTATCGAGCAGATGAACGCTCAGCGGCGGCGTATGAAGCAGCTTGAACACAAGCGTGCAGTGGAGACTCTGCTGGATGAGAGGCGGGCGCAGTATGCCATGGAGAGGCAGCGAGAGGTGGAGGCTCGGGAGGAGGAGGTCAGGATGGAGAACTTCCGGCGACAGATCATCGAGGAGGAGAGGCAGAGGCTGCTGAAGGAGCATGCAGGCAGGCTGCTGGGATACCTGCCCAAGGTAGGAGGTCAAGGTCAAAATCAAAAGTCACACAGGCAGCCGTATGGCTGGTTACCTGCCTGAGGTTATTAGTGTAGGGCAGCTAGGGGTCAAGGTCAAAATCATAATCGCACAGACAGGCTGCTGGGACCTGCCCAAAGTTAGTAGAGTAGGCCAGCTATTGGTCAAGGTCAGCAACATGGGGGCACATAGGAAGGCTCCTGGGATATCTGCCCAAGTTAAGTAGCTTAGGACAGCTGGGTTCAAGGTCAGGAGTAGATGGGGTCATACAGGCAGGCAGCTGGGATACCTGCCCAAGGCCAGTAGTGTATGACAGCTAGAGGGTCAGGACCAAAATCACACGGTAACAGGAAGGTGGCTGGTACACCTGCCCAAGTTAAGTGGCATAGGACACCAAGGGTTCAAGGTCAGGAGCAGAAGGGGTCACTCTAGCATGCTGTTGGGAAACCTGCCAGGGGTCAGGTGATTTGAGAGAAGGTCAGCCAATGGGGATCAAGGAATGCCACAGTGTATGTTATTGGAACATTGGAGGACACTGTTGAGTTTGCACCTGTACAGTTGGTAATTGTGTTGCAGGGGGTGATTCGAGACAGCCAGGACCTACAGATGCTTGGCCCCGAGTTCCGCAACGCTTACAGACAGAGGCAGATCGACCCCTTCGACGAGACCGCCTGGGATCAGAGTGCCCGATAGTTACCCAACCATGCCAACATTTGTCCATACGAACACAACCGAGTGTCGACACTGTCTGCACTCTTCACATATCTTTGTTTACAAATGTTCATGTATGTTTTCAATCGCGAGATAATGCTTACTATTTATGTCTCATTTCCCCTGTGAAATGCACAGTAAATTCCCAGCATATCGAAGACAATTTCATAATGGAAGTAAATTTATTCTTTTTTCTGTTCATTTACCAGATGTTTCACATTTCTGGGTTTGTCTCAGCTATTTGTTTTGAACATTTTTTACCATGGACTTATGGTTTAAGCTCCAAGTTTCCAGTATTATGTATTATCAACTATGGCTGTTGAAACTGATGTGAAACGGTCCCAAATGTTTTGTCAACACACAGATGTAGTGGCTGTCTTGGATGTGGTCTGGCCGACGTTCCCCACTACTCCGTCCATACACTTCACCCTCAGTAGTCATCACCAGTCAATTTTGTACTTGAGTGTTTTAATGTAGAACTTTTCACATAGTTCAATTGTCAGTTTTAACTGATGCCATTTATTGTGTTTTAACTTCAAAGTCTTTGATAAATGATTACTGATGTCAAATTTAATTTATTGATAAGCACAATGATTATGACTAAGATAAACTGTAATGGAATAATGGCAGTGAAGTATCTCCACTGTATCAGCCGAAGTGTTTTTTTTAACGGCTGTGGTGTAAGTATATTTGTATATATCTATCTGTAGATCTACACTGTAAATAGAGACAGTTGTATATATACAAGAACGTCAGCTGCTGTGATGGAAATAAATGCTTGTAAATCTCTCAGTGTTGTCCAATCTAAACGACCTGAAGACCCATGCCTCTGACATGACAGCTTAAAACATTGGAAGTATGGACTGAACCGAATCTTTGAACATAATTACCTTAACTGGATTGCCTTAACTGAAGCCACTAAGAAGGTTGGATGGCCTGTCATGGCTGGGTTGATTGCATGTAGATGGAATGCTCACAAACACTTGATTACCTTAACTGGATTGCCTTAACTGAAGCCACTAAGAAGGTTGGATGGCCTGGCCTGTTGATTGCATGTAATGTAGATGGAATGCTCACAACTTGATTTGTGGGGTAGCCTACTGGTTAAGGTGTTCGCTCATCACCGCACAGACCCAGGTTTGATTCCCCACACGGTTGCATTGTGTGAAACCCATTGATATTGCTGGAATATTGTTAAAAGTGACGTAAAGCTTAAGTCACTCACTCACTTGATTTTGTGGTCCAAGGCAGTGTCTTAAACAAACTGGGATTGTTACTTCATCTGACTGTTTTCTCTGTGCCAATGTTGTGTGGATGCCCGGGTTATCAATCACTGGTTTGTCTGGTTGCCATGGTGCAACTTACAACCTGAATTCACTCCTAAGCCAACCAGGGTACCAACCAGTATATCTAACATATCTTTGTATGACAAGCGACAAATTATTGTCGGCACACCTGGCAAGAGGCGACTAATGGTACTGGGTGGTCAGGCTCGCAGACTTGGTTGACTTATGTCATCGTATCCTAATTGAGTAGAATCATGAAGTCCAAAGGTTAGGGGAAAATGCTGCTCAGGGAAATTTATTTCACCCCCGCTCTGGTTCCGCCCTAGAGGCTTTATCTCGCACCGACATTCCCTGGTCCACACAAAGTACTCAGAAGAATCTATTATAAGCATTTATTGCAGTAGATTTTCTCATGTAGATTACATGTTGGGATATTTACAGTGAGTAGAAAAATAGCTGGGAATATACACAAGGATGATTACAAGCAAATAGAAAGAACAGTCACGGAGCTAAGCTGTACAGGAGATGTATATACACGGTATCACACATCCACGATGATACCTGTGAATATAGATGTATAGTCGGCACATAGCTAGGCTGTACAAGATGTATATACACTGTATCATTAACACAGATGATACTAGTGAATATAAACGTATAGTAACAAGGCTAAGCTGTACAAGTAGATGTATAAACACTGTCTCATATATATATATATGTATAGGATAAAACTCTGCAAGCCAATAACAGATAAAATAGGTAGTCTCACTCAATCTAGACCATATTAGTAGATATCAGCATCTGTAAGGTCACTATGACCCAGTCATGGTAGGTCAAGGTCACCTGTCACGAGGTGATCATCGTGACCCAGTGCTGTTAGGTTAAAGTCACCCTGATACACAGTCCTGTTAATTTACTCCATTGTCTTTATTAGGTCAAGGTCAGAAAATGGTCATTGACCTGGCAGGTCATCGTAACCCAGTGTTGTTAGATTACCATAACCCAGTCCAATGGGTCAACCTGACAAACACCTGTTGGGTCACTGAACCCGCTCTTATGTCAGCATGACCTAGTAATTTAGGTCACCATGACCTAATCTTGCTAGGTCACCATTGTTATTTGTGGTTATGTCACCCTGACCCAGTCTTGTAGTTTACCCTAACAAAGTTGTTTTAGGTCAGTGCGACCCAGGTCTAGTTTGAGTGTGACCCACATACAACAGGTAACACAAGCCATGTCTAACACATGCTACGTATACATCACACAGCTGGTGTAGAATCTAACACATCCACATCACTGAGCCACTCACAGACAGGCTGCAGGGCTAAAACCACCTTGTAAAACGCTGTCAGTCGTAAATCAGACAAATCTATCAAAACATGAAACTAGGATTTTATCAAACGGGGTTAAATGTCACCAAGTAAACAAGCACTATCATAAAGCTCCTGATTATAGCTACAAGCCACATTGTGTTGATGATGTTGTATTCGTAATCGACTTGCTGGTCCAAAGGCTGTGGTTTGGTATTAAGTATACAGTTATCAGTAGTCAAACGTCAGAACGTCAGTTATCCACTGTGGTAATTTTGATACAAATACCACAAGCCTAGAAAATATCTGCTAAGCACAGGCAAAATAAAAAAAAGGTATCTTCAGCAGTTTGCTGACAATGGTACTGCCATGACTGTAGAGAGAACTACACTCAGAATGCTGAATTTTACACCAATTTCTCCACATGCTGGAAGTCCAGTCAAAGTAGTATCAATAAACACCTTACCACAATGTTAACAAGGGATCAGACCCAGGTCTCCGTGGGTATCATACAGTCTGTGCTTTGCATCTCAAAGTAGAATTGGGAAACAGAATCTCACTGTGTGTGGTTGATATGAAATATTTCAACATGAGAAGAAAACAACTGCAAACGGCTTTCAAGAATTTGTCGCATCAGTTGTTACAAATAATGTGACACTTTTCACAAGGGTGATATTTTGCTTACAGCCTCAAATCATTTTTCAAACTAATTTTGTAAACCATAACAATTGATGTTCTGAATGTGAAGAGTACAGCTCACTAGCATCAGCGGCCGAGGTAGGCGGAGTAATTTGATTGTGTTGTCTTAGCAATTTCATCGTAGTGATGACTTCTGTGGAAGCTTGCATGGGATGAGAAATAAAGGTGTTCTAACTCATTCTATGAGCACAGAAATGTACACAGCTTTAAAGTCCTAGAGACTCATATCACATTAGTGACTTCTAGACACATTCATGGCAAATTTGTGCTGAGATTATGGTATATCATATAAACAGATCTTCAATATCACACATGTATCACAAAATTCATTATCAAAAGATGGGAAAAAAAGACAATCATTCCTTTGTTTGTGTATAATACTTTTAACAAATTAATTTTTGTGAAACTTTTTACCATTTTATCCTTTACTATTTTTGTAAAGTTTACATCTTAAATGATCCAGGCAATAATCATTTCAATTTTAAAAAAATATTGACACAAAAGTAAACCAAAATACTTAACAAATGTTATGCTTAGTTTCTTAATGTGAGGACTACAAATCCACACTGTCAACTATTATATGACACTGAATGACTATTCTATTCTAAAAATGAAAAATTCGAAAAAAACTATAAAACGACAAAAAAACAAAGGATGAAATATTTTAAAATCACCAAATCAAAAAGCTAGAAATTGGGGCTGTCATGAACACCATACAACATGACACACCCTGTAAGTTGATAACTTCCAGAATCCAACAACCTTTTTGGTATGGACAGTGCGAGATCAGGAACAACATCTGAGGCTATTACCTCTACCAGTGCGCAATCATAAAATTTGAAAATGTACCAACAATTGAAAAATTTAAAGATAACACTGTGCTTCATCAACATAATACAGAGAATCTGACGTAACGTCAACAAGAAATAGCTGCTAGAAGGAAGCTTCATTAAAGTATCCATTGCCACAAAGTGTTCAGGATTGAAGCAAATTCGTGAAAAGTAATGACACATTAGATTTAAGAACTACTAAGTGCTACTATGAAAATATTACAGTAAAGTTGATATTGTAACTGTTTATACTACAAAGTCTACTATGAAAACAGTAATGTCAGTCCTGTCGCTGATCATTCTATAAAGTTCTATGAAAACAGTAAATTAGTCAGTGTTTTAACTGAAAGGTCATCAGACAAAATCTGACCCATAAATCTCACTCCAGTAACATGTTAAGTCACCCTGACCCAATTGTGTTGGGTCATGTTGACACAGTCATGCTAGGTCTTCCTGACCCAGTTGTATCAGGTCACCCTGACCCAGTCATGTTGGGTCAACCTGATCAATCCAGTCAAATCAACCGATGCACTTGTGTCAGGTCAGCCACATTCAGTCAGGTTAGGTCAGGTCAGGTCAAGTCAGGTCAATCAGATCTTGTCTGGTCACCCTCAATACTTTCACGACCCATTTGTCTAAACCCAGGCATAAATAACCCAAATTAACCCAGACACTAGTCACAAAATTATGTTTTTTTCATGTATTGGTATTTGACATTCTGTATTCAATTATGACAAACCGAACATTGAATATCCCCGTGCTTATATTTCAGCTGGTATGAAGATCATTGAATTGAAATGTTCATTAGCTGCTGGTACTATCTGATTGGCTGGCATGTCAACTGAGGCTTCTGATTGGTTGAAGTTTGATACAGCACCAAACAAAGCATGAGTGGACGTCACACAGTCACACAGACACATGACACATGACATTAAGGCCAGACAGAGAAGGCACAGTTGCCTCGCCACCAACAACATCTACAACATCATACACTGCCACAATAACAGCAGCAACTTGATGACATCACCATCCTAGAGCTCACCTACCTACACGTTGGAATGGATGAATGACAACATCAACACAACGTTTAGCCACTGACACACATGCCTGGAACAAAACAGGGATTAAATACCTCATTTTTGAACAAGTCAAGTTAGGTCACCCCAACCTAGTCGTGTCAGGTCACTATGACACAGTCATTCAAGCTCATGCCAACCTAGTCGTAACAGGTCGCCATGACCTGGTCATGTAAGGTCACTCCCAACCGAGTCGTGTCGGGTCACCACAACCCAGTCATGTAAAGTCACCCTCACCTAGTCATGTCAGGTCACCATGACCCAGTCATGCAAGGCCATGCCAACCTAGTCGTGTCGGGTCACCATGACCCAGTCATGCAAGGTCACACCAACAGTGGCCAAGTGAAGTTAAGTCAAACGTACCTTGCCAAACCGGGTCACCATGACCCAGTCATTTAAGTCACTACATCAAAAAAACAATTGACGCTTATCACAAAACAGCTAAACTATGACATGAAAACGCATCATCGGGGTCACCTGACAAGTGCAACCTATAAGTTGTTCCTGTACAAGAAATCATATGATTTGCAAGTATAAGTAACACTATCTACACAGCTTACACGATAATTATGAAATAGAATGGTCTTGTTTCTCAGCTGCATCAGAGATGCAAGTGTATCCATGGAAACACTGCTAGATGCAGGGACAGCTGCAGCTGAAGCACAACATTGCATGTTGGTAGGGGTGAAATGGTTTTGTATATTCCACAATACGATACATGACTTTTTTCTGTATCATTTCAATACGACACAAATGCTTAAAAAATTAATCTTGTCAGCATTTTTGTCCTTCAAATGATCAAATATGCCCTAACAGGCAAGAATTTAGGGATGTCAACTTCTCTGTGTTAAAGAACACGCCTATGAGCAGAGATGCCAACCCCAAAGTATTGCAAATAGTAGTTTCATGGATCAAAATTAGTATTTTGACCATAACATTAGTAGTAAACTAAATAGCGACTGAAATATCCACATTGCAAAGTCGACAAAATGCATGGAAATCGTAACATAGAGATTTTTTTAAACAGCTGAATGTTTCAGATTTCAGATATAAACTTTGTTACTTGAAATGACTCCAGTTCAGATATGTCATTAAATTTGATGAATTGAAGGTAAGTGAAGTCCAAAAATGTATTTAATCGATGAAAATATATGTTTTTGTCTATAAAACAAAATTTTAATGAATTTTCTTCAAATTTCGTACAATTGCTAGTGCAATCGTATTGGCGCAGTTTGAGGCTACAATTCGTAGGGACTAAGATGAAATTGTAGAGGGTGGCATCTCTGTTTGTGCGTATCACTTCAAAATGCCGTTCGAAGACTTTTACTATGCCCTGTAATAGGTGTTTAGTTTACTTAAAATGGCCACTACGAACATTTCTTCAGCCAGCTTTTCCAATTGAACCTGACCTGAAATTATTATTTTCATGAAGTTTCCATGTGATTTGATGTAAATATGCATTCACATCGTATCAGACCTATTCACTCTGATCTGTATCGTATTGTGAAGTTGCTGTGTTGTTTCATCCTGAAGCACAGATACTGGGTAATATTGTGTAAACAAAGACAACAGTTGGATAATAAAGCGTGTATACAACATCTGGGTAATATCGTGCATTATACAACTTTTGGGTAATATGGTGCGTAACACAACAGATGGGTAATATTGCATAGCTATGAGTATTGTAACATCCTGGTGTAGTGACTATTCACAGTAGGGGCCTGAGGTACACAAGCAGGTGCCCTGGCTAACTTTTGCCTACTGATTCAGAATACTTGATCAGGGCTGCAAGAAAACACATTTGGCCTTTGGGTGTTTGGGATTGAGCACTATTCAACTACAGCGATTAAGGGTGAAATGTCAACATCAAGATTAATCATGATCATGAATTACAGCACCTTAGTCATACAGGTTAGGGGCTGGTGATGTTTGACATAACCACAGCCTGATGTATGGATAACCTTCCTGTTGAGACATCAGGTGATCGAAGTGACAATGTAATTATTATTGCAGGTATATTATGACTTCGCACAGGGGCCCAAACAAAAGCGATGTGGTTGATACTGACTCTAACACTTTCTGTGGTAACAGCAAACATGAAGCTACAGGACACTGAGATCTCTAGCACAAACACAGGGATCAACCGTCCTACCAGTGATCCTCTACAGGGACAACATCCACACAAGGACATCGTAAGAGATAAACTCAATTGTCGTCTGATGTCTCAGGCAGACGTGTGACGGTTCATTTACTAAACACATGTGTGACGTCTGTTGCCCTTGGCAGACGTGTGAGACGTCTGCTTCTTTGAGCAGACGTACCTGACGTCTGGTTCCTATGGTAGATGTGTCTGTGTCTGCATCCTTGGGCTGAAGTGTGTGACGTCTGCTGTTTTTGCAGA
>VKKT01008630.1:26879-40103 GCA_008038995.1 Haliotis laevigata | reverse complement strand
TCTTTTGAGATAACTTTAATGGATTGTCATTTCAAAACGGTTATGGTAAATGTCTGTAAACCAAGAATTAAAGCAGGGCATTGCATTCTAGTAGTAGTGGTAGTAGTAGTAGCAGTAGTGGTATATTGACGCGTGTGTTTTAGCGGAATCCTTAATTTACGAATATCTTGATTTCAACAGTTACCTCAATTAGAACTGGGGGAGAGTTCAAACAAAGTGGATCCTTCTTTAGATCTCCCCCAATTGAGACGATCATTATTACTGCAGGTATGTTTAAACAAATATAAGGCATGTCCCATGTACCACTTCCATAGATACCGATCAGCACGTGACACGATCACCTGGTGAATAGAACTCCTAGTCATCCGCATCTTCCTTCAAGCAACAATTAATGACCTTCAACGTAGATCACCGAACACCCAGTGTGACAATAACAAACTTTGTATGGAGCCTTCTACTGATAAGACCCCATTCTGTAACACCTCTTCTCTCTTCTTTCTGTCTCACGAATCATATCTTCAAGAACAAGCTCAAAACAAGCACTGAACAAGCCAAATATTAAAGGACCAATAAAACAATGTTGGCTTTATTCTTATCACTGTTGGGTTTTCATGAGAATAGTTTGAAATAACAGCGACAATACCCTTTCCGTAATTATCAGAAATCTCTGCTAAACCCAGGGTCCATTTTCAGTTCTATGTGAAACTGCATGACTTTAAGAAAAGGCTTTTGATAATGAATGAATTCAGAAAATATGTCTGGGTTTTTTTCTTCTATACGTAATCATTAGTTGTCATGATGTTCATTTCATTCACATCTTCTTTCTTGTCAGTGAATATATACAATCCTACAGGCAGTTCCTTCTCAATCACTATGTCTGTATTCGTATGGTCACGTGAAGCACACCGTCATTTCGCTGAGTCAGCACATACGCACCGACTGAATTATGTTTCAGGAAAATGTGTACAGCCAGCCAACCTCTGGACTCACCGCTTCCAGACCACCCATGGTATGTCATTTTCAATGTGTCCGTCCTTTCAAGATGTCTTGAAGTATAATGTTACCATTTATCATCCAAAAAAGAACGTATATTGGTTGAGTTGAGTTAAATTGCCTTAAGCAACACCGGGCAGTATTGCAGCTATTCGTGGCTATTCTTTAAAGAGAAATGTTTAATTCTGAAACTTTAATGAGGTATCAGTCATTTTACGAGCGCTTCAGATTAAACCAATTTTGCACTCGAATTTTTACCTATCTGTACTTACATCAGACCTAAGAAATGAAGAAATAATGTT
Organism: Haliotis laevigata; assembly: GCA_008038995.1. NCBI lineage: Eukaryota > Metazoa > Mollusca > Gastropoda > Lepetellida > Haliotidae > Haliotis > Haliotis laevigata. The sequence continues at coordinate 38,808 of VKKT01008630.1, read as the reverse complement.
GGGGTTTATGTCGATATATATCATTACTCTTGATATTTAATGCATCTGTTCCAAATGATTATCGTGGTGCTTTAAGTATCATTGTTACACCATCATTGTAACGCTTGTCTTTCAGATAAATACATTCAATTCTACATAATCTGTAAAATATTACCTTAAATGTCATGCACAGTTCTATAACAATCAAACTACAGATCTTACTTAATAAATTACACACACTGTAACATCTGAGCGCTTCTTCATAACACAAACCTATAAGTATTTCAGTTCATTAGTTTTCTGTTAATATATACGTATGTAGGAGACTTTTGTGTCTCAGGCCGAGGTGCAACTCAAAAGTATCAGCCGAACTTGCATACTTGATTGTGGCTCAACACTTTTCAGAGATACGATGACCTGGCACAGGTGGTGAGGAAAAATAACAATATAGAGTATGACCTAGGCTTGACGTGGAAACCAGTTTGATCTTTGGCATATTTGATATATATATTAGGTACAGAGCATTTTATATTCTGTTTGAGACAAAACTCACGTTTCATTAATCTGTTCCAAACATAAACATTCTCTGAATAAATGTAAGAATTTGAAAAAAATAACATCATTTTCTACAGTTTTCATGATTTTTTATAGAATATGAAATGTTCACCCCTTACATGACATCTGTGGAAATTTTGACCCAACTGGGATGAGATTTTACCTATTTCTTCAATTTGATAGGTAAAATCTTATACTCAGTCGAGCCTCCACCGTCATGTATTGGTGTCAAATCTTGCTCCTCTTTCCCATGTTGCCAAACATAGCTGTTTGATCCTCAGTACCCGCTAGACAGCCTGAGGTGGGTATTTAAAGACCCCTTGTACTTTAACTCCAAATTGTATATATAACCAAACGTTCAACTGATTCGCACTCCCACAAGTCGCAGCATACGATTGTGATGACCCCTAGTTTCAAATAACCAAGGTTTACTCGTTGTTTCCCTGCTCAGTCACAATGGGTTGTGATCTGCCCTGCATTTGTGGACGTTTCAAGGCTAATACGGGTGATGTTGCCCCGAGTTTGGATCTTGATCAGGTTATGTCTTTTTCAGCGCACCTCGAGGGCATTGGTAGGTATTGGCGTGCGGAACAATAATAAGCACAAACTCAGCATCTTGGTTCTACGTTTACACTCAAAATGCACGGTCAACACGTGTCCTACGAGGGTTCGCTGCATGCGGACACTACAACGTCAAGTGAAGACGATTTAAGAATTTATATCTTTCCAAAGAGTCTGTATCAGCACCACAGATTGGATCTGATTATCTAGGATGTGTCTACAATCAACGTTTTCATATCTGTTTTGAATAAAGATTTAATTCAGATATATTGATGACAAGGAGCCAAGAATAAGGTTGTTTCGTTGTTCATTCAAATTTAATATTATACATATTGTTCCACAGTAGTATTTTGAGAAAGATTTAAATACAATTAGCATAAATGTTAATATTGGTCCAGCCAATGAGCAAGGAAGAGAACGGAATATATAACAGATCCGAAGAGACTTAAAAGGTAACAAGATGGCGACCTTACCACGTGACGTGGATGACGACAATGAACAATGAAACCGTGCATTTTGAGTGTGCGCCTGGCGTTGGTATTTCTGAGCAGCACTGTCCATTGGGGCAATGTCCTTTCTTGTTCTACTCATCTTGTTTATTTACTCATGTATGTCGCTTAGCAACGCTCTTTCTACAGCGCTTCTTTGTTGTTGAAAAATGCATTAAGGTGAGGTAACAAACATAAACATGTTAGAGCAAATTGAACAAATACTTTTGCACTGACGTCTTCAAGGAACCTGTACCGTACAAACTGGATAAAATTCTCTCATTTTCAGCACGTGCTGTACGTGTCTGATGAAATCGTTTCTATCACCACTTACGTGATTATAATAATATTTTACATATTCTTGTCTGAAGCTCCTCTTTGCTAATAACCATTGCAAACAACAAATTACACCCCACATATTTTTCTGAATTTTGTTTTACAAAATACAAATATTTTTGTCCCCGGAAGAAGTAAGTAACCTTTGGGATATTGATTAAGTCATGTTTTTTTCAACTTTAACGACAACCAACCATGCGTTATTATTCCGATCCTTCACTCTGCTACCATCTGGTAAAGTTCACCCTTACTGGATGGTTGTGTGAAGTGAAGTTAATGTATCAAAATTGAACAAAACTTCCCAATAATCCATCAAAATCTTCAAACACCTGCAAACCATAAAACATGAACATGTCACCCGAACACACCACTAACACGCACGTGCTAAGCGAGATACATACCCAAATATCAAGTCAGTCGTATGTATTTACCGTCTTCCTCCTCCCACCAGCCCCTCCCATCAGACAGGAGAGCTATTCGAGATGTGGAGGGATTCACCAAACCTAGGAACCTTCTGTCCTGGCAGGTGCGTCAGTTGGTATATTGTCTTCAGATGTTCATGATGTCAATCTTTGGTTCGGAGTGTGCATGGGATGGTCTCCACGCAACCCTGGGAGGATGGGGCTAGTATAGGGACAATGACATTGTCATTTCGTCACGCTTACCTGGGGCAACAATTTTATTCTCTTTAAATTTAAATTTATATTTTTTCACTAAATTGTTAAAAATTTTGGACATTGTTAGGAATCAGTTCTAATTACATAAACCATTTTCCGTAAATCCTAGGTCAAAATTTGTTCACAATGGAAAGTGTTATTCTTGTCAGTTCAAAATTTTGTAAATTAAATACGATCCCAGTAATGTTATGATTATTGATACGCCACTTGTTCAGAGCTCAATCCAATCTGAAAATACACCAAAACGTACTACCAACGTATCCAAGCTTCATTCTAACAGGTTTGTGTGGATAGTTTGAAAATATCAAATCACGCCTCTCAGTGACATCATAATAATAACAAATAAAAACATTTTACTAAGGCATTTTGGTCCTTTCTGGACAAAAATGCACACTTGTTATCGAGTGCTATCTAGTATAGTTTTGACCATTGATTTACACAGGTGTTTTATTTATGTCATCAAATCATATCTTCTGTCCGCATCAAAGCCTTACCACTTATGATTTGCTCATACACTGTAGGCTGTTTTCTTTGTACAACATGAACAACACACGTAACAAGTAACAGCTTCAGCGCTCACCTAACTTTTTATCTGCGCTCAGCATATTAACAACAGATCAGCTTCGTTATGTTCCGCTTTACTCATCCATTTATACTGTTATATTTGTTTCAGCCAATCACACTGTTAATAACACCATGCTTGGTCACATGTTATGTTATTACGTTAATGTCTTGGAAGTTATGTTTTCCAATGATATGTTGTTTCATTGAATTTTGTTTATTTGCATGCATATTGTCTATGTTCTATTGCATGACGGAAGCACTGAGTAGTAAGATCAGGGGTGGTTTCACCCATTTTGTTCGGGCGAGCTAGGGGCGGGCATCAATTTTGCACACACATACTAGGGGGTCACTTATTTTGTACATAAATTTTAGGTGGGGTCATTCACATTGTACAAGCTTCTCCATAAAAATCATCACACACACACACACACCCCACCCTAAGCCATAAATTATGAACGGTCCCTAATATAGCAATATCCAGGGCGATTCAATTTATACCAAGCGGGCTGTAGGGTGGTGGGACAGCTACGCGGATAACACATTCGATCGTCTCGTCGAAGATCCAGGTTCGATTCCCAAATTGGAAACAAAATGTGAAGGCCATTCATGGTGATATGACATTGCCGCATATTACACAAAGCGCGCTATGTTCGCGCGAAGAGATCTTGTATAGCGTGTTGTCCATGAAGTTCATTCCGCTGCCTAAGGTTACAGATGACAATGGGACTCTTTGCTCAGTGTTGGTAAGATGAGACAACGCCACCTGCTATTTAAAGTTGACTGCTTCCCGGGACATTCTACAGTACTAACATAGAACAAACACTTCCCAGTGTGAAAGTTGTAGTCAGCCCCTGAATTCCCTAGTCTATCTTGGAGTAGTTTGTCACCCATGACCCTAGAGAATAAATAAAAGGAGTCCAACTAAAGTCAATAAAGATAGGGCAAGTATAGATTGCCTTAGCTTTGAAAGTAAGAGTTCCTTTGGATTCGTTTGAGATGTAATATATTTATTCTCTTTTAAGAACATATGCTTTCTAGAACTTTATTTCTGAGACTAAATTTCAGTATCGAGCTTCTGTGTAAGAATATGAGCTCGAAGGCTCACACTTCTTTGCTGGGATTTTAAAATATTTTTTGTTACCTTAGTAAGGAAAAACATGTTTCCACTCCCTACCCACAATACAGCATGGTTCTGGCATGTAATGTAACTAACTGCCTTGGAGATTTTCTCAGTTTATTTTTCCTGACCTTTGTATATTTCAGCTATCGGGTTCTTTAAATCTCTTTGAAAGTACAGATGTAAATGATCTAATAAAATTACTGAAACATGAAACATATTTCATAACGTCAAGATTGCTAAATACAGTAAGACTATCAACCGGTCACAAAAATATCAATTATTGTAAAAATTAATGAATTCATGGTCACATTGTTGAATGTTATTAATTTAATAACACGTGCACAGGATACAGTTAGTTGTCAGGAAATGGACTTTCAGCAGCAAAAAATATTTCTGGATTTGTCGCTTGTGTTACTTATTAATTTATGAAAAAATTCCACAGTACCGTCTGGATTCCCGTATGGACCCCGCTGATCTTATCTACAAGCCAGGATCATTCTCGCGCATGCGAGAGCAAGTGCGTGAGGCCCATGACAAGATGGATCGCCACCGTCAAATGCTTGACCGCTACTTGACCGAGAGTGGCCAGCCCCGAGACATACAGGGAAGTGTTCAGCGCAAGATGGAGGAGCTGGAGCGTCGTGACCCGTATGTACCCACTACGTCACTTCCTGCCTACCTTCCGATTACAGTTATCTCCCTTGCAGTTTGGTTTCCTGTTAACCTGAGAGACATATTCGATAAGAAGTCTGTGATGCATTTTTTCCCTTTGAAGACTGATCTGAACTGATTATGAACGTGAATGTATATGTGTATTGGAAATTATTATACTAAATGGGGAAACAAAGCTACTATACTCAAGGGAGGCAACTAGGATACCATCGTGTTTAGCCAAACGAGTTTCAAATGCATATTTTGAAGATTAAGTGTTTCAAATGCTAAATAGAAGTATCCTTTTCTGAGATCAAATTATAAGTTATGGAAGGAAAGTTATAACTTGATCTAGCAAGAGATCGGATAAAGAAATTCGTTTGTATAAACAATATGCATGCCATGCACGTTTCTGATTTTCTGTTGACTTTCCTCTTAAGTAGTGCATGCTTAATCTTCTTTATGTTTGATTTTTTCAGTCTTATTTTGAAGTCGGGAATATCGAATTGCTCTTGTAAATTCAGTTAAATCCTTTTCTCTTGCATGCTGATATGAGAGGGAAAATATGTCAAATTTGATCAACAAGTTTTGGAAGTATACCAAAGTCTTTGCCTTAGTAAAGTAGCATGCAATCTCTTACCCATTTTCTATTTTGAGAATATGTTCTTCTCTTCTCTTCCCTTCTCTATATATCTCACACCAGTTCCCACACTTTTTGCAAATCTATATATTTTGGTTTCACTTGTTTCAGTTCAAGGCTAGTGATAGCGTTATTGTTTTGTTTACTTTTATTCATAACCCACACTAGAAACTTTCGTCACGTTCACGTTACTAACACTTAAATATTGCTTAAACGATGTTAAAGTTGTACTAAATATTTACTATTAATAATCGTAACTTGTTATAAGATTAAACTTGTTATCGTTTACTTTGTCGAGTTTTCATGTTTCGCCTAGCAGACTTAAACGCTTTTATCAACATGTTCGCAACTCACCTTGAACTAGAACAATCACCTAAACGCAGCCGTTGAGTACAAGTTGCTTTGCAACTTAACCGGCTCTTAGTTTCCCTTTGCTGTGTGCTTAACCTATGCTTACGTTGAGAGCTGAGCGTTTCACAAGAAACGTTGCTTATTAGGAAAGCAAGCCTAACTCTCGGCGGCATACAGTGTTGAGGTCTCATGGCAATGGTGCATCGTGCTTTCGAAATGCTTTAATTTTTTCTGACTTTTAAAGTTCTTACAGAGGCCCGGTGAGTGTCAGCAGCGATCGCCTGTCGGTATACAAACCCTCTCCCCGTGTGGTCGTAAGTTTTGCTTCTAGTTCCACTAACCCGGCACACTAAACACTGAAGACAGAGAACCCCGTTAATCCGGACAGCGTTCCCTCTGAAATCATTTGGATTTAGGAATTTCTGGATAAACGAATCACAGATATGTAATAATATACTTGGCAGATCACGTTCCTTGCAGTAATTGTCCAGAGGTTGCATTTCCAGATTAACAGGGTTCGGACAAGAAAGGTTCACTGTATCTCAGTTTGCTTTATTGAAATATCAATGAATGATTACGTTAAATGAATTACACATCCGATCAACAAATTTCTTGCCGTCACATATTACTTTTTCTGAAATATTTTGAGGACAATATTTAAAATACACTTCATAGTAATTTTGTCCTTAATTTTATTGTAATTTTGTCATACTTAATGTTCCATAGTTTTGAAATTGGTAAAACAATGTTCAATATATTAATACTTTTAAACGTTATACATTTATATTGATTATTGGCATTGAGGTAAGGAGTGCATGTGATTCTATAACAGAGTGTGCAGATTAACAATTGGTAGCGATATCCTTTTACATAATCGTAACGTTCTCAAAGATTATGGATACTTATAAACGCACAAAACAAACATAGGTCACGTATGTTAATGATGCACATAACCAAACACCACCCCACCACCCATGTCGATATATTTACCCATATACTCCGATATCCATAGTAGACGCTTCACCTGTAATAAACAATTCTTGTCATGGAAATAACAGCAATTTAGAAGAACACTGTAACTATATTCAAGTATATTGACCTTATGTACTTATCACCAATCGTGATTAGGAAGCGGGTGGCCAAGTGTTAATAGCAGTGCTAAGAGCCCTGGGCCTAGATTTTCGAAGCTCTCTTAGCGCTAAGATAGTCGTAAGTGCCATACATTAACATTAACTTACGGCTATCTTAGCGCTAAGACAGCTTCGAAAATCAAGGCCCTGGTTCGATTCGCAAAATGACACACGAACCCGATTCTTGGTATTCCGGGAGGAAAACACGAGTTTTACAAAGTTGATGTATATTTCCTTTTTAAATTTAAATAAGCAGTAGGGGTAAATATGTGTCCATTGTAACATCACCTTGGCTAGGAATGTCGCCTTACACCCATCGCGATGACCATGACAAGTATTGTATTAGATACACACTATCCTGTTTGCGGTGGGGCGTGGCACCACTTTAGTATGTATGTGTGTGCGTACGTGCGCCTGTATGTATGTATGTATGTATGTATGTATGTATGTATGTATGTATGTATGTACATGTGTATTTATGTAGACATGTATGTATGTAGACATGTATGTAGACATGTATGTATAAAAACATATCTATATATCGCTTGAAATATATAATGGAATATACCCAATATATCCATATATAGTTTGAAAAGTTTTAGCATAGTGTACATAAATATAAATTGGCATTGGCGCTTTCCATCTACTGTTGAATAATCGACGTATGACAAGAAGTAAACTTCATTGAGTACATTTACCAAAGACGTTGTTTACAATCAAACTTATTGCATGTTGTTGATTTATGCAAATTTTGTTAAATGCTTTAAATATTATACTGTTTCCCTAACGAGTTCATTCCATCGTATTGTTAAAGTAACCTTCTTCATTGTTTTAACCGTTGTTGCTTAATGAGTTCAGCCCAGTTTTTGCACTAACGTCAGCTTTCTGCATTAAAATAAATCTACGAGAATATATCGAATATGTCAGGGATCTGGGCACAACAAGAGTTTCCAGAAACTACCGTCATCCATTGTCATTTCAAGAACGTTTCTCGTTATGCGGTAAAGCCTTTACAACTTTACACGAGGTGTGAATTGTAAAACATATTGTTGCTAAATATGTATCGGGCTCATACACACGACCTTGACATTGACAGTTGATTTCCGAGTTTCTGGAACTCACAATGTCATGACGTCACCCAAAGCATATGACGTCACATATTGTGCTATACCTTGACAGAGCCAATACGGTATGCCCCCAAAACAGCCCGTCTCCGAACTGAGGAGGAGATTGAGGCGCACGGTGTGTAGGAGCAGAGGCGAACCCAACTATTACAGGGACCGGGAGTAAAGCCACGTGCAACACACGTGTCTAGTCCCTTCGGGAGGGTAGGTATCCATGGCAACGGACGGGCTTGCAGTGAAACACCTTACAGTGATGCTCCGAATACACAAACCTTACCACCCACCGGATTCCTGCAACATTTGTACAATGAGTGACCCCCTGTGCCAGTAGCCCCAGCAAACGTAGCATCTGTATCATCAGTCTCTGGGACCCTGTAGGGATTCTGGGTTAAAAGGTTCCTAAGGAGTAAGTTTAGTTTTACACCGCTTTTAGCAATATTGCAGCAATATCACGGCGGGGGACATCAAAAATGGGCTGCACACACTGTACCCATTGTGGGGAATCAAACCCGGGTCTTCGGCGTGACGAGCGAACGCTTTAACCACTAGGCTCCCCAACCGCCCAGGTTCCTAACGAACCCAACCTAGTGGTAAGAAGGCGACCAAATGAAACGGATGGTGAGACATAATTATCCGGTTGATTGTGTGTTATCATACCCCTGTGATGTGGGACGTTGTTCATAATATCGATCACTGGTTTTTCTGGTCCTGAACTTCCGCAATAGAACGTTCCAAGTTACGTCCTACTCATAAACCTCTTACCCAGGCTAGAAATGACGTCATTGTCCTCGTGTAACATTCTGAATCAAACCCAGTGATGATTTATAAACAAATCTGCAAATTGCTTCGCTGCTTTTTAGTGGGCAAGCTGCAGTAAAGCGAATGTATAAACGACACACCAGGTATGAACGTGGACTAAACATCCAAATGTTACAAATTTATATTTTCATAAGACACAAATGTTTAACTTCCGGTACACGACCGCCATGATGGTTGTCATCAAGGTCTGAGGATCACAACGAGGCGACGGTAAGACGTGTTGGTGGATCTCGTACCTGATGCGTCGTTTATTCGCCTGTTGTTTTATCTATCCTAACCCGGTGACTGACACGGTTCCGCTGTTGTTTGTGCTCCCATTGCATGAGGATCCCTTGGTGTTACGGGCAAAGATCACGTGTCGCGGTCACGTGTCACGTTGTGGTAGCCAATCAGTGGAATACTCACAATTTCTGCAATCAGATAACTTTCTGAGTCACTTCCTTTTTGTTATGTAAAGCTTACTTCTATGCTATGTATTTACTTATTGTAATTATTACTTTGATGATTATTGGTTAAAGTTATCTGAAAGAGTATTGTCAATTTTGCTTTTTATCTGTCAGTAAAGTAACTAAAATGATGCAATATTCAGGAATGATCGTAGCGATCGATAGGTGTAACTTGGATCATACTATAGTATAGTAACACACAGCCACCCATACTATGTATTTAAATTGGTGGAAAATCAAATAAAACTTTCATGTTTCTTTTCTTTTTAGGTTTTCTTTAATATGTCTTTACTTAACTTTTCAGAAGAAGTATTAGAGTGAAGTAGGGCGTCCCAGTCAAGTTGGCGTCTGGTGCGGGGGCATACCAGACTGTTACTTTCATCGAAGCATCGATTGGAGATTTTGTACATTTTGTTTCGATTAGAAAAGCTTTTCTTCCGGTTTTGGTACAAATATTTTACTATCCCACGTTACAGCGTATGCTTTATGGTGACTTTGTTAATGCGTCTCACTCTGCAAACTCAATCAGCTTCTATTGCTGAAACTGTGCCTTGCTGAAACAGAATCGAATGCTGAAAGATTTTTAATACGAGGCCATAAAGCGCGCATTTGCTGTACATGTGTATGTCCAAAATGTTGACAAAAGTAAGGGATATTTCATATTTGTTATTTATTTGCATATATTTATTTAAAGGCTAATTTAAAGCATTTTGTTGTTATAACAAGTGTTATATTCGCAACAGCTCGGCATATAAAAGGGTTTGGAAGTAAACCGAGGGAAGAAACCGATTCACGTGTGATTTCCTATTCCTCACTGCCAATACGATTTTTATCCCAATATATTTTCTTCCATTGTACATAAATTGATATACACTATTAATTAGTAACAGCTCAGAATAACTACCGAAAGGAAAGAGAAACGAACAACGGCCACACCGGAATATACTTCTTCATTCGTGGTTCATTTTAAGAGTCTGGAAATCTGAATTGTTGCGAACTGGCTCCAGTTTAAAATGAGGCCCAAACTGGTTACATTTAAATTTCAAACTGCCTCACAAACCAGTTTCGGTGCGAGTGTGGCCACGGCAAAGTGATGGGAAAACGTGTTGAAAAGACTGAAAAGCGTTTACTAAAAAGTGTTGAAGAAAATTTGAAAATATTTACTTGACATTTCAAGTCCATTCATTGCTGTACAGAACGGACTATGAGCTTTCAGAGCGGTGTGTTGTTCTCTGCGTGTTCAAGTATATATGGTCCCTCTAGCGCCACTGTTGAAACAGCTCTTGTAATTAAAAACTTCATTAAACTACCCGCCATCTGAGTCTTGTCTTAATTCCTTCAAGGATTACTTGGATTCAGAAATCATAACGGAGGAACCAGGGGTCCGTGTCACAAGCCCGTGAAGATCCGGGCTAGATTAGTCTTCAGCAACCCATGCTTGTCGTAAGAGGCTACTAACGGGATTAGGTGGTCAGGCTCGCTGACTTGGTTGACATGTCATCGTATCCCAATGGCGTAGATCGATGCTCATGCTGTTGATCACTGGATTGTCTGGTCCAGACTCGATTATTTACAGACGGACGCCAAATAGCTGGAATATTGCTGAGTGCGGCGTTAAACATCAAACAAACCAAATACGTTTCACAAAGCGATTTTAGGGCTAAGGTTAGTCTGTCATACATACCCTGAAACAAATATACCCATGGAAGCTCACACAAGTCTAGAATATGTTGCCAGTCCAGATTACCACAGTTTCAGGAACTGAAAAAAATATCTTGTCTCCTTTTCATTATATTTCATGATTATAATTTAGGAAGCATTACGTTCTGAAAAATATGTTCATTTCAAAGATGAATTGTTCGTCAAGGCTTAGGTGATCGTAACTCCCCGTTAACATTAACCCACCATAATCGAAGCGCTAATATTGCTTTGTGGAACGAGAGTACCTCCTACCAGTGTATTGCTTGACCGCAATGTGGATCAAATGGTCAGTCTTTGTTGATTGTGTGTCACCATACCCGGCGGCATGGGACATACATGTGTAAGTGACTGCTGTCGTCGATTGGGCAGGATACGATCAACTTTTCACGAACACCAGGATGGGAACAAAGTGTGCAGGCCATTTTTGGTGTCCCCCGCCCTGATATTGCTGAAATATTGCAAAAAGCGGCGTAAAATATAAACTCACGAACATCTGGTGTCATCAATATTCTACAGTGAACCATGAATACATGAACACCGGGGAGACTTCTATGGATATACAACAGGTTTATTATTGACGTAAGCGACGTTGATAACGGTGTTAGCTATGGCGAAGTTGTAGATCATAGAACTCTCCCCGTTGTTCATCACACCAACTTCGAAATGCCACTCAAAAACCATAAACAGGTGTTAATGATGAAGATTGTGTCGTAAAACAACAAACATTCATATACCTTACACTCCACTGCATGTTGAAGTATACGTCCTAGACTCATTTTGATTTATT
>VKKT01008627.1:24180-35325 GCA_008038995.1 Haliotis laevigata | reverse complement strand
TTGTGCTTTCAGAAGAGAATACAGAAGAAACCAAATGCTAAAGGAAATATCAATATCATGCCCAGTTATATCACAATCACTAACCAACTTGGAACTGTAAATAGTGTGTACATGTTTGTATATGCATTGCTATAGCAACAGCTTGATTGCCTTATGACACAATTTAGTGAATGTGAACGCAAATAACACTTTGTTACTGAATGTTGTGGTCTTATATTCACTGCACGAACTCTTTGAGTAGTATATCAACTGTTAGTTTATCTCAGATACAGTTGTGTGTGAGTGCAAGTGTGCGTGCGCGTGTGTGTATGTGTGTGTGGGTGTAGGGGGGTGAGGAGGCGGATGTTAGGACAGGTTTCACCTATGCACTTGTAGATACTGAATCAGTGGTTCGCTTGATATTACATACACGTGAGCGTTCGATTCTCGCGCCGAAGAACCGGGTTCGATTCTCCGCTTGGGTACAATGCGTGAAGCCCATTTCTGGTGCCCCCCGCCGCGATATTGCTGGAATATTGCTAAAAGCGGCGTAAAGCTAACCTCACTCACTCAATCACTATAAGGAGAAGATTTATGATCTTCTTGTTAATCGAAGATGATTATCTACTACCAATCATTGATTTTCGTTTACCTTCAATTTGAATGTTCCCAATTGCAAAAGACGTAAATTCCAGATCAATACGGACACAATATAATTGACGTACATTTATCCATTTTATTGATAAGGAGAACACATCAATACACTATAAAACATTCACACACAAAGCATGTACGCATATGTCTAGTGGTAGTAATAGGGACTAGCTTTCTTGACGAATGAAGCAGCAACTCCATGACCAACAAAGAGTCAACCATGTCCATAAACACCATTTCCGACGAAAGGTCCATGTGCAGCAATGCTGCCATCATGTCCGTAAATGCCGTGTCCAGCAATGAAGGGACCGTGTCCAGTAACGAAAGGTCCGTATACTACAAGACCAGCTCCGTGACCAGCAACACCTTTACCGTAGCCATTGTTGTTGTAGTTGTAGGGGTTGTAGTCGTTACTGTAAACCTTTCCGGCACCAACGTTACCAACGCCTTTACCGTAGCCCATCCCTAACATCGGTATCGGACATGGTCGTTGAGGTTGCAACGGTTGTGGAAATGGCAATGCGTATCCGTATCCGTTGTAGCCATAGTTATTGTATGGGTTGTAGCCATAGCCTTTACCAGCAATGTGCCCATTGTTGAAGCCAACACCGAAATTCCCAACTCGTTTACCAAGGAGAGTCACTTGGGCCATGGCAGAGGAGACCATGGCGGACAATACAACGACGACGAACTGTAAACAGATAATAAGTGGAAACTAAAATCTGAAAATAGAGAAAATTTATTTACAGTGTTGATTTAATGTTTACAATAGTAATGTTGTATGACCGATGTTCGACAGACATCCCTGAATGCAGTTTCTGTGTTTGCATCATTTTGAAAGATTCGAAACTAGTACATCTTCATGCAAAGAGTAATGTGCCTCTTGAAACAAATTGTTAGCAGTCCGAAAAAAGCCGTGTGAAAATCGTCAATTCAAAAAAAAAAGATAATAATTGTACAAATTGTATGAGAAAAGAGCTGTAGACCATGTACTCATGTACTTAAATAACGTTTAAAAACTCTCTTCGTCAACCTTTTATTGCTACAATTGCTTCTACTTTACGTTCATTGATACATCCATCGCAGATAGAGTACGAATCTGTCGGACTTTCCTTTTCGTTGGATACTCTTATTCATTAAAAGTTACTCTAATTTATCATATAAGATTTGCAATGTCCATAGTTGTATGACACATGTCATACTGGGGACAAATAACATGTGTCCGTTCATAACAAAAAGGCCGCTGTTTTACATGACATTCATTGAGTAAAGAAGTTCACGGTGTTCGACTTACGTATGATTGTATATGCATCTCATAATTCGGAGATTCAAACCCTGTTTTCCCCACCTGAAGAGTGCTCCTAAATCTCAACAAATTACACTTAAGAAAATAAAATACACATGCAGATAGTTTATATTACCTTCATGATGAACAGACTTGACTAGACAATACACCAGTGATGGGATGACTGATACTTTTGCTATAACGTGGAACCCATTTATACTGATTCTCAGTGGTCACGTGGGCACTCGCCATGCCGTTACATCGTTAAATGCATACCACGTGACCGTATCATGTGGCAACCGCTTGAATAATTACCTACATCTTTATTTGTACGATCACTCGGAACTGAATGTAAGGGCATCATTTTTCTAATGTGTTTCACGTAGCTACCAAATTCTGAACATAGTCGTTCGGTCGGGAAAAAAAAAAAAGAAGACAAAATTATCCGAATAATGCACTTGATTCTCTTGTAAATCTTATTACAATTTCTTTGGACTTGTGGCAGCAACTGATTAAAACATTTCAGTTAGATAAATATTTTGTATGACGAGGCGGTACGTTTTGGGTTCGAGTCGGGGGTGCTGGAATGAAAAAAAAAGAAGTTTTTTGGGGACGTCGGCAATACAATTAGAAGGGTCGGTCGGGCGATGAGAAACACAAAAGTAGAAATGCTGCCCTGAACAAAACAATTTCACAAAAACGATGTATCAATCTCTTGGATTATCACGTTGTCATGTAGTCAGTCACTTTCCTTTATCTCCAAAGAAGGGTAAAACACATTCCACACAAATGAAATCCTGTTTACTATTGTAGTCATGTGAGCGGTGTTATCAATGTAAAAGTATTTCAAGACACAATGTGTATTCAAATTTAAGACTGTTCACTGAAATGAGACGTAAGATTGCGTTGCAATGACCCTAGGTCAGAGTCTAATAGAAAATTANAAAATTACCAGTCTTGACTATCCTCAGAAAAACAAATTCTGTAAATGAAAATTGTATTAACTATACCACTGAAAATTAGCTGTTCAGGTGTATGCATGTCCTGCCCTACAAAATGTAAATGTAGCACCCCCCATTCACAAAATTTCCCGAAAAATGGAAGTATAAAGGTAAAGTTATTTAACAAATGCAATATTTCACCAGGGACAGTGTTACAGTACTGTCTTTGTTTCTTGCTTGTTCAAATAGAGACGACACTTTACTTTGTGTGTAGATTAAAAATATTTTATGAAATTTTCAGCTGTTGGTCAAGAAATGTTACAATTTTGAAAGCTTTGAATATGTTTTACTTTAAGCAAATACCGACGTTTGATGTATAATGCATGGCAGTGTGTACTGTCGCTCATATAGGATGATATAACGGCTGTGCCACACGTATGCTAATGAACAGATCACAAATAAACGAATAATTTACTTTGATCACTATTGATAACATTATTATTTTACATTCAAATTTTATGCAAGTAATATTTCGACTTCATATATTACTTTTGCATTGTTATATCAAGGAAATAAAAAAACGTCTCTTGTTTAAGTTTGTTCAATTTATGCTGTTTATGTTACTTGTGCCTTAGAATTAAAGCATATCTTTAAAATAGGTTTACAATGCATTTCATGATGAGTGGAATGGGCATAAAACACGCGCAGTTGAATGATCACTTTTTCTTAATATATATTCAACCTTAATTTCTTTCACGTTAACTTCTCTCAGTTCAAAAGCGTTTATAGATTAAAGCTTTGCATTAAGTGCATAATATAATTCTAGAAACTGAAAGAAACAACCATTTTATGTATCACTTTCAATGCGGCCCATGTGATCCATATGAGATCCTATTTCCTATTACGCATTTGAACGTACTGCCTCAAGTCTACTTTCAAGTAATTTACGATCTCAGCTTTTCTTTTCCCCTGTCGTGTCCATTGACCTATATAACATAAGTAAGAATCCATGAATGGAAGATAATTAAATACAGGTTCAGGGGTATGGAGTCTTGCTGGGTTGTTGACTTTGCCAAGCAAATGGGTTTTTAACATTGCTTAGAGCGTGTTGGCAATGGATATATTAAACTGTCTCGTTCCTTCCGTTACTGGGATATTGGAATGTAAAATTAAAATGTACGCTTTGAATTCATCTAAATGGTCCATACAACAAATAAAACCCTGGTTATATGTCGTCGATGTATGCTCGTAAATGAATTACATTCGAAGATTATTTCCAATTTGAGCCTCTTTAAAACTGATGGTAGGTCATAAATATTTATTACTTTCACATTGTGAGACTCGTCGAAACGTACTGCTCGAGTGATCGCTGTGACGTGATTATGTTAATGTGTGAAACGCCCACAAACCATTCATTTCATCCTCACAGATCTGGTACAGGAAAATAACCTTCAACATTCATGTGAATCTTTTTGCATGCTCTTTTTATTTGAATTTCTTTGAACTTGCTCGTGTCACTGCCAGAGCATTTTCACTAATATCTAGTTTTTTCATTTCTTACATTTTGGATTTCATTCAGACGAAAATCATCTATAATCAAGTCTCCATGCCTGGTACTGGTGAATATGAATGGCATCGGGATATAGGTATCCAACACAGAAGGAAAACTCTCTATTGTCATTTTGTCCCTGAGTGTGTGTCCTAGTGTGAATTACCACTGACCCATTGTCAACTATGATTTAGATATTCTTCACTCAGTCGTTCACTTGAATTTAGGATAAGTGAATATACAATAGTTTGCATTGTGAATATCTCGAACATGGTGTGAATAGTGCTGGCATTTATATTATATTGTACTTGACGATATTCTTTGGTATTTGGTGATACGTCCGGCCCAGCTTGTACATGTACTTTTATCAAATACTCCACTGCTTGTTGTAAGATGAGATAACAGGTCGATGGCTAAACAGTGATGCAGTATCTGGTTAGAAAGTTAAAATCTTTAGACAATTAGATTATACCCTTATGTGTGTAAATATAAAACGTGAACGAAAAAGAATATTCACTCTTGACTATTCTCAGAATTCATTTGTGCTCAAGAACAAAATAAATGTAGCTGTGAAACTTGTTTTAAAAACCAGTCATGATGACATCTGCCATTCACACTAGGTGCTTCAAACGCATTTAAATAGTGTAGATAGTGTAGTCGTAATTTCTATTTGTAATAATTTCTTGTGCGAAAATGTCCTTGCTATCAGATTATTCTGTTTATAAAAAATATATTTTACGACGCTTTTGAAATGCTCCAACATTGTTACGACCCAGAGAAAAGGGAATTACCCATTATACCCAGGAATCGTACCCAGCCCTTCGGCGTGACAAGTGACTTCGGTTTTAACCACAAGGCTATCCCACTCTCCACACTAACAGACACAATGACATCAACCTTTGTTCTGTATTTTGAAAGTGATTTCTAATCGTTCTAAGCCGTTTCCGAGCTCTAAATCAGGCAGAAAGTAAAACAAGTATTTGAGCATGTATTTTTCCTGAAGGCAGAGCATTCGGATATGTTTTTTTCACTCAACACAATATTTCCAATTAACTTAATTTCGTCGGCTCATTCATCGGCATTGTTGCATTTGAGGCTGTTATGCATGCTCCTCGTCAACAAACTGAAGCCACGAACAACGACCTAAAGAAGGAAGACAGGGAATGAGGTGGACTCAATCAGTACATGTATCGCTATCGTATTTACCATCGCATATACATCTGATTGCTCTGAGGTTAATGAGGCGTAGCGGTGGCTTTTTCCGAAACGCAACATATCTGAAAGCGTTTCCTCTTTCTGTCTAACTTAGAATTCAGCAGTGTTCCCAAAATACTTTTAAATGATCAAAATATCGTAAATGATAACCTAACTCTAAACTTACCCCTGTTGAGTTCATCGATCTAAACTGTTTGAATAAACACTCTATGAATGGAGGGACTAATCAGATGGATCCGATGCGCATTCCGCTGGATGGAGTCTGTTGACTTTTCCAAGGGCATGTTGGGCAGTGGACACATTAATGCTTCTCCGTTTCTATCAGTTATTTCAATATATCTCTAAGCAACTGAAGGTTAACCGCAAATCCTCGACATGATTGATTGTCTGTCGTCATTGCTGTTGCTCATGATTGTTAACTGATATTAGGCGGCTGATATTCTTACAGTCCAATGTTATATTACCAATATCCCCGACTGTGATCAAAATACCTTAGACAAATAAGTATACTGTCCTAATCATTATATGAAACTCCTGGCTTTTGTGTAGAAATTTATATTCATATTTGACGTTAGTCGTAAAGATTATGTCATATATATATAAGTGATAAGGATCGGGTATCAAATTGTCATATGGAATTAGGTTAAACATCAATTTCCACTCAATGACGTTTAAGATAGTGAGATTCACTATCTATTCAAAAGATTGACAGTGCATACTAATGGATTGGGAGTTGAATAGCTATGGCATATGTGATGATATCATCCCTAGATGAACTTATTGACTTTTGTCGTGAAAACCTTTGAAATATTGACTCAGATTTAAAGAACATCCTATTGTGTCTGTGTGTAACAAACATAGTAAAATGTTTGTTTTACAGTACAAATAAAAATGCTACAGAAAATAAATATGATGTTAAATCATACAACAATCACTGAACGTGTACCCACTCCCAGCATGGACTAGTTTGGCATGTATGAGTTGACACGTTTTTGAAGGTATTTGTTTTCAATATTCATGCAATATAATGACATGAGACACAGGGAAAGACATCCACACACGTATCCTCACACGAATCCAAACCTTGATTTCGCGAAAAGCGAATGGTTTCAGCACAAGACTACTTCAGCACACATCGACAGAATAACAACTTTGAAACTGTAAAAGCTGTATCTATGTTTTTCTGCAGCAACAACAACATGTCTGGCTTATGAATAAGACACATTAAGTAAGTGTAACACAATCAACGCTTGTTACTGAATGTTGTGGTCATATATTCATATGATATTATTTGAGTAGGATATGAACATACAATCATCAACTATCAGTTTGCAATTAAAAGTGTGTGCAAGTGCGCGCGTGGCTATGTGTCTGCGGAGGCTTCATGTAGGAGTTATATGTACTTAGCAACACGGAATCAGTGATTTTTGCAAATAATTGTCAGATTTATTTAATCAGTATGTTACTGTTTTCATTGCTACATACTACATACAAGCGTGTGATGGTTAAGGGGTAAATATGTGATGCTATGAATTCCAACAGATACAAAAAAAGGTATGATTTTCGTTAATTGTTGATGATGATCTGCTAAAACTGATAAAACGCAAGTTACGTGTAGTCCCGATCAGAACGGGCAAAATATAGTTGACATCGAATACGGCTGTAGGAATGAATACAATACGAGGATGTGCTAGGTATATTTTATCCATTTTATTGATGTAACGAACAAATCAATGCAGTATAAAAACATTCACACACAAAGCGTGTACGCATGTGTCTCTAGTGGTAGTAATACGGACTAGCTTTGTTGACGAATGAACCAGCAACTCCATGACCAACGGAGAGTCAACCATGTCCATAAACACCGTTTCCGATGAAAGGTCCATGTCCAGCAATGCTGCCGTCATGTCCGTAAAGGCCGTGTCAAGCAATGAAGGGACCGTGTCCAACGACTGGTCCGTGACCTACAAGGCCAGCTCCATGTCCAGCTGCGAATGTGCCAACACCTTTGCCGTAGATGTTGTTGTAGTTGTAGGGCTTATAGTCGTTACCGTAAGCTTTGCCGGCACCAACGTTACCAACGCCATTACCGTAGCCATAGCCGTTGTACCCATAAATGTTGTTGTAGGGGTTGTAGCCATAGCCTGTACCAACAACACCAACCTTGCCAACACCTTTACCGTAACCGTATCCGCCATAGCCATAGTTATTGTATGGGTTGTAGCCATAGCCTTTACCAGCAATATGTCCATTGTTGAAGCCAACGCCGAAATTTCTAGCTCCTTTACCAAGGAGAGGCACCTGGGCCATGGCAGAACAGGCCATGGCGGACAACACAGCGACAATGACCTGAAACCAGAAGTAGTTGAAATTAGAATAACGCAATTGAGGAAAATTTGTTGGTATGATGTGTCCAATAGTAATCATGCTATTTGCCTGATGTTCGAATCAAACAATGACAGACAAGTAGCCTTGAATCCAGTTCTTATGTTATTATCATATTTTAAATATCGGAACCTGGCTCATGTTAATCTGCACCAAACAAACCAGTAATGTGCTTCTGTGAACACCTTGCTAGTAATCCAAGTCTCTGTGATAATGAAGTACAGAAAATGAAAAACAGTTCAATAAATTGGCCTATGATACATGTCGTTTTGGGGACAATTGTGTTCCAGTTCGTAACAAGAAGACCGCCATTTCACATGGAATGGTGTAGAGTAAACAGAAATCGACTTAACGATATTTCATTACTGAACTGATTCACGTATGATTCTATGTATCTTTTCATTCGATGGTTTTCATCAACATAAGAATCATTTTCAGAATCACCAAATTCCACCAAGAAACGCTTTCCTCATAAGATGCAGAAACCATGCAGATTTGTATTACCTTCATGATGAACAGACTAGACTGGACGATACACCAGTGATGAAATGATTGATACTGTCACTATAAGGTGGCCTCCATATATACCTATGTTCAGGGGTCACGTGGGTACTCCGCGCCGTTATACCGTTATATGTGTACCACGTACCAGTGACGACCGCTTTAACTGTTACTTACACCATTATTCATACCATCAGTCGGAATCGACCAAACAATGACCTGAAGAAACAAAGCGCATATTTCAACACTGAATTCGGAATCAACGTTATTGTTTTGAGAGTTTCTCTCGGATTATCACGTTGTCATTTGGTCAGTCACATAATGTTAACACTCTCCTGTTTTTACGAAGGAGGTCAAAACACATTCCATATGAAGCACCAAACCCTGTTTAGCGTTGATCGGTTTTATTGATTTTCCAATTTATTCAAAACACTATACATATCAAAATATATAGACTGTTCACTGAAAGGAAGTTGACAGACGTTTGTGGTATTTCACTGTTTGGGGAGACATTTACCACAAATCCATTAAAGTATAGATATGCGAAAAAATATAATCAGAAGCAAGCAAAAAGAAAGTGACACATGTGAAAAAGCGTATGCAAACCAAGGACAATTAGATGAAGATGTGAATTCAAATGGATGGCTAACTTTGATGATCAGAAATTGAATTCATTTTCCCTTCGGGGTTCTTGATTGTTAATGCATTCATGGTAAATGTGACGCAAATAAACAATGTATTTCGAGAAGACGACATTAACCTATTTTCTTCTTATTTCAAGAAAACGCCATGACGTGTGTTGTACTGATGTCATATTCTTTTTAATGAGTCTGTCACATAACATGAAACAGAGAAAAAGACAAAATTAAATGACACGTATGTCAATACTTATAAACCTGTATTGCTTTAAAAGTGAAATATGAATAAAGTGATTACAAAAGTAAAGTTTTCAAACAAATATATTGTTTTACAGGAGAAATTATTGTGCTTATTCAAACAGAGACCAAACTTTATTTTGTGTATACATGTAGTTTTAATAGATGTCATTACATTTTCAGCTCGTGGTCATGTGATGTTAAAGCTTTGAAGATATTGAATATGTTTTTACTTCACGCAAATACAAGTGTTTACTAATAGCATATAATGCATGGCAATGTGTACTGTAACATAGAATTAAGGCTGATATATCGACTGTTTTACATGTATAACAATGAACAGAATCACACATAATGTACTTTGATTACGACTTAAGACATTATTCTTTCAAAGTATTTCCGATCTTTTATCCAGATAATAAGATTTTATATGGTCTCTGGTTTAGATAATGATCAAATGATATTCGATAAAGAGCTTTGAATCAATGGAATTGTTGATTTTGCTTTGCTAACTAATAAATGTTGGCTATAAAGCACCAGTTAACCCAAATTATTTCCATAGTGTTTCTCATAAACTCAAGTTTGCCGCTCATCATTCGCCACTATTACCCACTTTTTGCGTTATGCATTATTCTTGAGATAGATTAAAGACTAATATAAATGACGCAAAAATTAAGCGATTCACACCCCCTACTGAGATAAGAGATACAGGGAATGAGGTGGATGCAATCCTTATGACAATTTTATGCACCGTTGAAGTTAAAATGAAATTTATCCGTACAGGAGGCTTAAGAAGCTTAGCGGAGGGCCTAACTATCTCACACGAATTGCAACGTTGTGAATTCGATAAAAAACCCAAAAAACAATGAATGAATAAGGTATTTTTTCATAATTATTTTTTCAGTTAGCATTGTAGCTACATTCAAATATAGTTAACACGTTTTGTTTTCATTTCACTACTTTTATTATGTGGATACTTCAATAAATACGTGAATATGCCTCCTATTAACCCCTGTGTTTATGTAGCGCACATCTGATCCAAATTACTCATCAGTCTCATACCATTCTCCTCTTCAACAAGCTTCTTCTAAAGCCTTTCAGTCTGAATCTGAGAACCGTTCACCTTATCTTCCAGCTGAAAACGTGAATGTAAGACTAAGGGAAACTGACATGCCTGACGGCGAACTATTCATTGAACAAGGAATTTAACGCAGAATTATGTGCTTCGAATATTTAAATAACATTTTTTTTCAAAACAAACAAACAGATATAACAAAACGCAACTGATCAGGAGATGACGTGACAAATGTATTTGCAGCATTTTGTTCCTAATCCTAAAGTGACTCTTTATTACTAACCATGTTAGGAACTCACATTTAGGCTATGTATATTTAAAACCGAGATACAGCTAAAGAGCTGTGTAAGTCAGCTAGAAGATTTGTACTGTTTATGTTACCCATGCCTTAGTATAATATTCCAAAGAGGTTTCCTTTATTCTTCTTCGTTCAATACATGTTATGATATTTGCAAATGCAGTATAACTGATATAGAGGTAAAGGCATGGTTAATTATTTGAATGATCATATATTTTGAATATATATGTTCTGCATTAATTTCTTTCACGTTTACTTCTATCACTTTACAAGCGTTAATTGATCAATCTAAAGTATTCATTGCGTGTATTATATAATTACCGAAACACTTAAATATTAGTGTTACCTTTGAGTATGCAATTACGCATTTAACCGTAACAGTGAGTTT
>VKKT01008624.1:19710-31026 GCA_008038995.1 Haliotis laevigata | reverse complement strand
TTTCGGGGCACATTGAATCATCTGGCAGCTGTGATTGGATGATTTCGTACAATATACTTGTTTGATAAATGTAGATCATGCCATAAAAACTGTCCATATATTCCAATATTCATTGCAGTCGGCTTTAAAATGATGACTTTTGCTGAAAGTGTCTCGGTTATTTTCATACGGGTCCGCAGACATTTTGTGCGAAACTGGGGATTTCTCTACCCGCAATAGGAGCTGCTTGAGCTAGTCAGTGCTTTTAGGCCAATCTACGATATGCTAACATGCACATGTAACAGTTGTTGCGGGCTTAGTTATTATTTTGAAATAAATAAATAAAGTTATTATAAAAGTCGAAATATTTGGGTTTGTGTAACTTCACAGATTCCGCCTCATTGTGCTTCTGGATGCGTCAGCATCTGCTTGCTCGTGCGTTTCTCTGAAGTGACAAGCGTCGGCGAACTGGACCAGGACAGATGTGCCTCCAACACAAAGTTGCCACGCCCTGTCGTTACGGAAATGGAGTTAAACGCGGCGTTAAAACAAACTCATTGACCGTTGAAATGAGCAATGGTTTCTATTTTAAACGCAAACTAAACAAGTGGTTGATAGCATGGTCAACGTCTCACTCAGTCGAGGTACGATGAGAAACAGTCATGTCACTGGATTCCAATAGTAGGCTTACATCAACCACAGCGTGTCGGGAGATTTCCCATCCGGTATCTCCACATAGTGAAAATATCCTCATTTACAAATAATTACTGCAGATGGTGTAAAATATACCGACAGAGGGCGTGTGTTATCCGAACACACACTCCCTGCAGCCTTCTCCTCCACCATTAACACATTCCTCATCCGTTAACTGCAGAGGCTACATCTAACAATAGACCAAACCTCCTGCCATTGTGGTCAATCCATCACTTTAAAAGAGGCTGCAATCTACTTATCATGTCCAGGGTATCAAATTACCTGGTTCGGCCATTATACACTTGAGGGGAGCTGATAAATCGAAGATTACCCCGAAAACTGACATCGATAGATCTGCATATGGAATATGTCGGTCAAGGCATTGTTTTCATTCTGAGTCACGTGACGCCCAACAGGATGCATGTTTGTGATCTCATGTTATAAGTAGGTTATCAGACTGGTACAGCAAGTGTAGTGGTAAATATTTACTGTTACAATGCGATATGGATGCATTGTTGTTCCGGAAGTGGTTAGGGAGGTTTAGAGAGGAGCCTGTTTGATCTTCAGCAAGAGCATGAGCTTCGTTTGTCACTATCATTTCCTGTGTGAATTAAGTATGCAGCTCGAATTCGAGTATGCATGTGTGAGTCATTTGGGTTTAACTGATGGGAAATGATATCAGCAGAATAAGTTCAAATACATGATTATTTGTGTTTTAACAACTGTAATAATTTACTGAATCCACTGACCAAGGTGACAATACAATTATAAATAATATTTCTCTGTTCAGCAAATTTAATAAATACGAGCGGCATTTAAAAGAAATATACAAGTATAGAGTGAGTGAGTGAGTAGTGCTACGACCCTTTTAGCAATATTCCGACAATATCACGGCGGGGGACACCAGAAATGAGCTTCACACATTGCGGGGAATCGAACCCGGGTCTTCGGCATTACGAGCGAACGCTTTAACCACTAGGCTACCTCAACTCCCCTTATAAGTATAGAATTCCGCTTGTTAAGTTGAGATTTGAACCTCAAGGAATATGTTTGGCTTGTGACGAGGTAGCCTGCCTCCCAGACCCGAAAGAATTATAAAATCTACTGAAGTCTGGGAAGATTTGGCAATGTATTTGCGCCACTGATAACCAGGTAGTAACCTAACTGTGGTTTGGATAGGTTTGCCATGGTTAATGGGAGCATATTGATACTATGAAAAATATAAGTGTTGCGATACTTTTATTCATGTGTATACATATCGGTCAAGTAGCGAGGGTCACGAGGAAGATGAATATTTGTAGCTGCTATCACCATTTGTAATGTTGATATAAACAACATACTACTTTAATTGTACATGCATGATAGAGGTTTAAAATTTCAGTGGCTTCAACTGATGTACGTACCTGTTATAAATCAGTCCTAATAATCTTTACTGTCACATTTATGTTATTGCGACGTTTGTAAATAATATACTGTAAATTAATTTCTCTCACTTTGGATATGCTGTAATGCAGAACGGGTTCATGACCAATGCTTCCTGGTGGATGCCATGTGGCTTGATCAGGAACGTGGCGTACAAACTCACTCACTCACTCACCCATACTCCCATACATTCATGCACCAAACCACTCACTCAGTCTAGAAGCAGTCGAGAGGCATAGTGGCTAATGCGTTCGCTCGTCACGCCGAATCCCCGGGTTCGATCCCCCTTGTTTGTAAATGCGTTAAGCCAGTTTCTGGTGTTCGCCAGCGATGAGAATACTGATAGTGCTAAAAACTGTGCTAATCTTTCCTCGACTCGATCACTCACAACGCACCAATTTCTACCGAAGAGACATGTCAGATATGATGTAACATGTACAGTAGCTGTAACAGTCTGTAACAGTCATGTTACACCAACACTGTAACTCTATCACAAACACGGAAATACATTATGAAAACTGTCAATGGATAACTCCGCATTCATTTGTATGCATGAGAGGTTTTTAAATAGTTGTGTTTACGACAGGAAAACTACCAGGCCGTGTCTGCATATAGAGGTAATTTATAGCTAAGGTCGCAGAATGACATCACACCTCCGTGACAACCTCCTCGTTTTTTAATTTTGTACATCCCAGAGCGTCGAGTGCAGACTAAAACTGCCCTTCTTGAAGGCCATTTCTCATCATCCATTTCTAGTGTCAAAGACCGTGAGAGAGAAACTCATAGCATTGGTCATTATAATTGTTGTTTGAAATGGATGATTCAAAATGGAAGTAATGTCCTCTATAATCGTTCATCTTGATAGTTTTGTTTAACAGCTAGGCATGATAATCATATGTGTGGGCAGCCTTGTTGGTGAGTAGTTAAAGCCTTGTTGGTGAGTAGTTAAAGCCTTGTTGGTAACTGATTAGACATATATGTTGTTTGTTGTTTAACGCCACAGTCAGCATTTTGTTTCAGCTATTTGGTGGCGGATTGTAAATAATCAAGTCTGAACCAGACAATCCAGTGATTTTCGTCATTCGCATAGTTCTACAAAACTGTGATACGATGACATTCATCGACCAAATCAGCGATCTTGACCACCCGATCCTATTATTCGCTAGAGTGGGTCTCTGAAGACCAATTCTAACCTGGATCTTCACGGGTGTGATAAGACAGAACGTATTCATTAGCAATGGGTGGGCTGACGTGTTAGAACGTGTAACTGTCTTGTGTTTTTTCTGCCACGTGTACATTGTTGTTTTAGGAACCGACCCTGCTAAAGAATGTTCCGACAGACAGTTAACATGAAGAACGTCAAAGATCCATGGACACATTATGAAGAGTTTTTGTTCACCTGGCCTTACTCTTAACATAACACTTGTCATATTAAACCAATGGAATATATGTGTCTATTTGATGCATGTGTTTTGCCCTGGGACATTGTCATCTAAAACAAGGAAGTATGCGCAAGTCGAGAATGGGGTTGAGTGGCGGGTGAGAGAGAGGGAGAAAGAGAGAGACAGAGAGAGGGGGAAACAGAGAGACAGACCGAAAAAGAGACAGACGGAGAGAGCTAGATAGGAAAAGAGAGAAAAAAGTGTTAAAGAGAGGAGACAGAAAGAGAAGGAGAATGAGGGGACGGGCCCGGGGTTCTGAGAGGAGCGTAGGGGAGGAAACGGGATGATAGAGAGATTCTATAAAAGAGAGAGGGTGTGAGAACACTGGTTGACACGGAATTGGATTGAGAAAGATGGGTTGAGACGGTAATAGATGAAGGATGAAGAAAGGGATACTTCTGTTGTTTCCAGGAACCAAGACATGACTAGACAGTGTACATTCATCTCCAGGGTGCTCCAACGAACACATCCCAGACAAAGGTCAGCAGACAGGTTTCACGGGGAATGCGGATGTAAACATCCTTAGGCACCACGATGACCTTTCATCTGACCAGCGCTGACCGCCTGAGAGTTGTTATCCTGACCTGAACCAAATCTTGACCTGTAGACGGAGCGATGCTCTCGATGTCAGAAAACACGTGCGGTTAAAGCGGCAACATATGTGGTCGGTGATCAGATCCATTAAGGCGTTAATCTACGTTTTTTCAGTTCTACAGTTCTCGTATAATCATGTCAGACCCACGAATAGTTACGCAGTAGTTATTGGAGTGATTAAATTCTCATTTGACTTCCTGCCAACAATTATGTATGGGACGTAAATGAGTGCTACATCATTCGATTACGTTGGGGAACTTCAAAAGGACGATGTCTCATTTAAGACTACAATTAACCTTCTTCTCCAAACAGATGCGTATAAACACCGTTGTGGACATCGACAAACGAGAATCACTATTAACACTTACGTTTATGCCGCATGAGGGTTATTTAAGAAAGAAATGTTTCCCAACTAGGTGTAAACATTCGTGAAAAACAATCGCTTTGCTAGTAAACTCATAATTTCACGCCCTCGTTTAACGCTACTTCGAGAGTTCCATCTGTATCGCTGACGAGATCGCATCTTCATCCATTTCCGCATCTGTATCCTCAACAGCACCGACTATGTCGACCCCACCCATTTACCATTATCTGTATAAACTTCAACTACCTTGTCTCCGCGGTATCATACATTAACAGTCGGTGTTTTCTAAGCCTGTCAATTAAAGAATATTCTAGAGTATCCCACTGATAATGACAAGGTGGCTGACGTCTGAGTTCAAGATACTAGTAACCATTAAAGTTATTTCCGGCAAAAATCAACACTTAAAATCAGAAGAATCATAATGGATACAGTTATATAATAAATATGTTCATGCCTATTCCAGTATAAACAATTACAGCGAGAAAATGCATTTTGATAAAGTTAATTCTCTACATTTAATTCTTATCACAGATTAAGCTGTCATCTCGCATAAAACACATTTCCCCGACAAATGCACACAATAAAACAGTCTTGGCAGGAATATATCATTGTGTAAACGCCCTAGTTTCGTTTTCTACAATAAATATTTATTCAAAGAGTGACAAACACGTAACGCTGGTGCAGCTGTTGTAACTACTTCATCACAGCGCCGTATGTCATCGCCGGCGACTTCATTGAACGACTCCCACGCAGCTAGGATGATGTAGAACGCGCTGACATGACACAAAGTGATCAATGATCATCCCTCATATAAGTATTCGCCTTCATTGACTCGTAACAGCTGTTGACTTTCGGAATGTTACTGTACAAACTGCACGTACATGTGACATGAAAATACATTGCTATCAGTCTGTCAATCATCATCGAGTGCAATGGGAAGGGAGATAATCCTGCCCACGCGAGATGTAAGTGGGTGGTTGGAGGGACCCTTGGTGCAAACCTCAGCGGTTGTTTCGATCAGGGGTGTTCGGGTTTGGGAATTGACTTTAGTATTTGGATGTTTTTGTTTCAGGTAATATATGAGATAATCTGACTTCAGTTAGCTTATGGGGACGCAGACCAAACAATTACCTACATTATAATTACCTACATATTTTAAATCAACAATCACATCCTACGCATCTGTCCTGTAGCCAGAGCTGGATAACAGGTACATTTCTTCAATCCCACCCACCATGAATACGATAGTGTTCCACCCATCACGATTCTTTCCACCTAAAGAAAACTTATTCCTCATTCCACATACGAAATATCCTTACGAAACAATTAATGTTTCCAATTTCTATGATTCATGTGTCAAAATAGTTACACTTAAATAACAACGCAGGTATTCTCTACAACATCAGTATAAACCTCGAGTACCTCTTGATACTTGCAGCCGTGAAGATCGGGGATAGAATTGGTTTTCAGTAACCCATACTTGTCGTAAGAGGCGAATAACGGGATCGGGTGGTCANTGGTGGATGCCATGTGGCTTGATCAGGAACGTGGCGTACAAACTCACTCACTCACTCACCCATACTCCCATACATTCATGCACCAAACCACTCACTCAGTCTAGAAGCAGTCGAGAGGCATAGTGGCTAATGCGTTCGCTCGTCACGCCGAATCCCCGGGTTCGATCCCCCTTGTTTGTAAATGCGTTAAGCCAGTTTCTGGTGTTCGCCAGCGATGAGAATACTGATAGTGCTAAAAACTGTGCTAATCTTTCCTCGACTCGATCACTCACAACGCACCAATTTCTACCGAAGAGACATGTCAGATATGATGTAACATGTACAGTAGCTGTAACAGTCTGTAACAGTCATGTTACACCAACACTGTAACTCTATCACAAACACGGAAATACATTATGAAAACTGTCAATGGATAACTCCGCATTCATTTGTATGCATGAGAGGTTTTTAAATAGTTGTGTTTACGACAGGAAAACTACCAGGCCGTGTCTGCATATAGAGGTAATTTATAGCTAAGGTCGCAGAATGACATCACACCTCCGTGACAACCTCCTCGTTTTTTAATTTTGTACATCCCAGAGCGTCGAGTGCAGACTAAAACTGCCCTTCTTGAAGGCCATTTCTCATCATCCATTTCTAGTGTCAAAGACCGTGAGAGAGAAACTCATAGCATTGGTCATTATAATTGTTGTTTGAAATGGATGATTCAAAATGGAAGTAATGTCCTCTATAATCGTTCATCTTGATAGTTTTGTTTAACAGCTAGGCATGATAATCATATGTGTGGGCAGCCTTGTTGGTGAGTAGTTAAAGCCTTGTTGGTGAGTAGTTAAAGCCTTGTTGGTAACTGATTAGACATATATGTTGTTTGTTGTTTAACGCCACAGTCAGCATTTTGTTTCAGCTATTTGGTGGCGGATTGTAAATAATCAAGTCTGAACCAGACAATCCAGTGATTTTCGTCATTCGCATAGTTCTACAAAACTGTGATACGATGACATTCATCGACCAAATCAGCGATCTTGACCACCCGATCCTATTATTCGCTAGAGTGGGTCTCTGAAGACCAATTCTAACCTGGATCTTCACGGGTGTGATAAGACAGAACGTATTCATTAGCAATGGGTGGGCTGACGTGTTAGAACGTGTAACTGTCTTGTGTTTTTTCTGCCACGTGTACATTGTTGTTTTAGGAACCGACCCTGCTAAAGAATGTTCCGACAGACAGTTAACATGAAGAACGTCAAAGATCCATGGACACATTATGAAGAGTTTTTGTTCACCTGGCCTTACTCTTAACATAACACTTGTCATATTAAACCAATGGAATATATGTGTCTATTTGATGCATGTGTTTTGCCCTGGGACATTGTCATCTAAAACAAGGAAGTATGCGCAAGTCGAGAATGGGGTTGAGTGGCGGGTGAGAGAGAGGGAGAAAGAGAGAGACAGAGAGAGGGGGAAACAGAGAGACAGACCGAAAAAGAGACAGACGGAGAGAGCTAGATAGGAAAAGAGAGAAAAAAGTGTTAAAGAGAGGAGACAGAAAGAGAAGGAGAATGAGGGGACGGGCCCGGGGTTCTGAGAGGAGCGTAGGGGAGGAAACGGGATGATAGAGAGATTCTATAAAAGAGAGAGG
The DNA here is from genome assembly GCA_008038995.1 of Haliotis laevigata. Taxonomy (NCBI): domain Eukaryota; kingdom Metazoa; phylum Mollusca; class Gastropoda; order Lepetellida; family Haliotidae; genus Haliotis; species Haliotis laevigata. The sequence continues at coordinate 23,376 of VKKT01008624.1, read as the reverse complement.
GTGTGAGAACACTGGTTGACACGGAATTGGATTGAGAAAGATGGGTTGAGACGGTAATAGATGAAGGATGAAGAAAGGGATACTTCTGTTGTTTCCAGGAACCAAGACATGACTAGACAGTGTACATTCATCTCCAGGGTGCTCCAACGAACACATCCCAGACAAAGGTCAGCAGACAGGTTTCACGGGGAATGCGGATGTAAACATCCTTAGGCACCACGATGACCTTTCATCTGACCAGCGCTGACCGCCTGAGAGTTGTTATCCTGACCTGAACCAAATCTTGACCTGTAGACGGAGCGATGCTCTCGATGTCAGAAAACACGTGCGGTTAAAGCGGCAACATATGTGGTCGGTGATCAGATCCATTAAGGCGTTAATCTACGTTTTTTCAGTTCTACAGTTCTCGTATAATCATGTCAGACCCACGAATAGTTACGCAGTAGTTATTGGAGTGATTAAATTCTCATTTGACTTCCTGCCAACAATTATGTATGGGACGTAAATGAGTGCTACATCATTCGATTACGTTGGGGAACTTCAAAAGGACGATGTCTCATTTAAGACTACAATTAACCTTCTTCTCCAAACAGATGCGTATAAACACCGTTGTGGACATCGACAAACGAGAATCACTATTAACACTTACGTTTATGCCGCATGAGGGTTATTTAAGAAAGAAATGTTTCCCAACTAGGTGTAAACATTCGTGAAAAACAATCGCTTTGCTAGTAAACTCATAATTTCACGCCCTCGTTTAACGCTACTTCGAGAGTTCCATCTGTATCGCTGACGAGATCGCATCTTCATCCATTTCCGCATCTGTATCCTCAACAGCACCGACTATGTCGACCCCACCCATTTACCATTATCTGTATAAACTTCAACTACCTTGTCTCCGCGGTATCATACATTAACAGTCGGTGTTTTCTAAGCCTGTCAATTAAAGAATATTCTAGAGTATCCCACTGATAATGACAAGGTGGCTGACGTCTGAGTTCAAGATACTAGTAACCATTAAAGTTATTTCCGGCAAAAATCAACACTTAAAATCAGAAGAATCATAATGGATACAGTTATATAATAAATATGTTCATGCCTATTCCAGTATAAACAATTACAGCGAGAAAATGCATTTTGATAAAGTTAATTCTCTACATTTAATTCTTATCACAGATTAAGCTGTCATCTCGCATAAAACACATTTCCCCGACAAATGCACACAATAAAACAGTCTTGGCAGGAATATATCATTGTGTAAACGCCCTAGTTTCGTTTTCTACAATAAATATTTATTCAAAGAGTGACAAACACGTAACGCTGGTGCAGCTGTTGTAACTACTTCATCACAGCGCCGTATGTCATCGCCGGCGACTTCATTGAACGACTCCCACGCAGCTAGGATGATGTAGAACGCGCTGACATGACACAAAGTGATCAATGATCATCCCTCATATAAGTATTCGCCTTCATTGACTCGTAACAGCTGTTGACTTTCGGAATGTTACTGTACAAACTGCACGTACATGTGACATGAAAATACATTGCTATCAGTCTGTCAATCATCATCGAGTGCAATGGGAAGGGAGATAATCCTGCCCACGCGAGATGTAAGTGGGTGGTTGGAGGGACCCTTGGTGCAAACCTCAGCGGTTGTTTCGATCAGGGGTGTTCGGGTTTGGGAATTGACTTTAGTATTTGGATGTTTTTGTTTCAGGTAATATATGAGATAATCTGACTTCAGTTAGCTTATGGGGACGCAGACCAAACAATTACCTACATTATAATTACCTACATATTTTAAATCAACAATCACATCCTACGCATCTGTCCTGTAGCCAGAGCTGGATAACAGGTACATTTCTTCAATCCCACCCACCATGAATACGATAGTGTTCCACCCATCACGATTCTTTCCACCTAAAGAAAACTTATTCCTCATTCCACATACGAAATATCCTTACGAAACAATTAATGTTTCCAATTTCTATGATTCATGTGTCAAAATAGTTACACTTAAATAACAACGCAGGTATTCTCTACAACATCAGTATAAACCTCGAGTACCTCTTGATACTTGCAGCCGTGAAGATCGGGGATAGAATTGGTTTTCAGTAACCCATACTTGTCGTAAGAGGCGAATAACGGGATCGGGTGGTCAAGCTCGCTGATTTAGCTGACATACGTCATTGTGTCCCAATTGCGTTGATCGATTCTCCTGAAGTTGATCACTGGATTGTGTGGTCCAGACTCGATTATTTACTGACCGCGGCCATATAGCTGGAATATTGCTTAGTGCGGCGTAAAACAACAAACAAACAATCACTTGATATCTGCGTGCCACCATACCAGAGTGATCCCGCTATCAACCACTGGTCTGTATTTCATCACAATTGTCTCCCAATCCCAAATGCAATTTGTTCTTACTCCAGTGTAAGGAAAGTAGGTTTAGGTCCCTAGTGCAATAGTATTCTACTCATATATCAGTCCACACAGCTACATTAACACCAAGTCAATTAACCATACACCATTACAGCGCTGTACCTGTCGGAGGTCTCCGCATCGGTTTTAGACCCTACAGCACTAAGTGCCAACATCAAACTGCCATTTTGAAATGGATGCTTTTCTGTGCCATCCTTGTTAAAGCACGGCTTCTGGGTTACCTGAGAATCATTACCCTATGTAAACAACAGTGACAACACAGTCACTGAGGTACTAGCGCCACTTTAATGTGCAGCTAAATATATTCAGCTTCCACCTGTTCAGCTTCAGCTGAGACAAGTTGTCATAAATCAACTTGATAGTGGGCTGAAAGTTCAGTAGAGATGACTGCCAGAAGGGTTTTAGAAGGTCAGAATGGAATTATCTTTAACCGTTTAGAAAATTAATGGTTTCGTAATAATAAACTCCGTATGCAAAAGTAAACGTAAAATACCCATCTTTAGGAGTATTGAGTGTCAGGCGTCACATGTTTATCTATAAATGTGTTATTAATATAAATTACATGAGTCGTTTGTTGTTTAACGCTGCGCTCAGCAATATTCCACCTATATGACGTAAGGCTCAGAAAATCGAGTATGGACCAGATAATCCAGTGATTGGCATCATGATCTTCGATTCTGACAATTAGGATAAAACTTACAAAATAAAGCAATGCAAAGTCAGCGAGCCTGACCACCCGATCCTGTTTGTGTTCCCTTTCGACAAGCATAAGTTGCTGAAGATTCGCTTTCGACAAGCATAAGTTGCTGAAGACCAGTTGTAACCCGGATCTTCACGGTGACATAGACGTATGTTACGATACGGAGAGGAATTATTTTATGCTGACACTGTCATTTTTACGAGTTTACAAGAGTTATATTGAGCGAAAAAATATGTATAGACACATTGTCGACGCTGGGTGAAACGAGATGTACATGTAAATGCAGCGTTTTAATTCAGGCTTACACACGACTGGCACCTGACAGAGTGTATGTATTACCTAATTGCGCCATACGAGAGTGAAATGTATACAATACTGAGGCCCGTTACATGACACTGACGTAGCGCTAATGTGATCGTAATGTGCTCGAATGTCGAGGCGATACTATCGCTTTGTGAGGCCCTTTCAATGTCAATGTAGTGAGCGTTGTCCAGGCGGGGGGTTGATGTGTGGTCCATGTGTAT
>VKKT01008622.1:3131-17708 GCA_008038995.1 Haliotis laevigata | reverse complement strand
GAGATGCCAATGTCCAGGTGAGTTGCCATTATCTTTGAGAGATGCCAATGTCCAGGTAAGTTACCATTATCCTTGAGAGATGTCAATGTTCAGGTGAGTTACCGTTATCATTGAGAGATGACAGTGTTCAGGTGAGTTACCATTATCCTTGAGAGATGTCAATGTTCAGGTGAGTAGCCAATATCCTTGAGAGATTTTAATGTCCATGTAAGTTGCCATTATCCCTGAGAGATGTCAATGTTACGATGAGACTACATACTGATCAGGTGAGCTATGAATGATTAAGTGCGAGTTTGATAACCACGTGAGTTGAAAAAAACAACCCAGTTGAGTTATTCATAAACAGGTGAGATGATAATCATAATCAGGTGAGTTGTTTATGGTCAGGTAAGTAAATGAGCAGCATACCATACACACAATCATCAACAGCCAAAGGTCCCGAACTATAAATACCCTCCTCACACTAATTGCCAACACTTCCCACACCTCCACTCTCCCTGTTCCCCACGGACAAGGTAAGGTAGATATAACTTAATGAATGCACCTGCGAGACATCCCATTCATCTCCTTATTTCACGCCGCTAACTACATCAGCATACGTCCACACTGGAGCGACTTCACTCGTCACGTGATCAATGGGGAATTCCCAGAACGGAAGTTGCGCGTAAGGAGCTCCGCTATATTAGTTAAAACACCCTGGCTGTATAAACAGAGCATCGTATTCCTTCACGGAATGTAATGGGGATGTTTCTAATTAATACATCCCATGGCGTGCTGGTATGCAATTCCTGACCAAACATCACCTCGGATCTATGGATCATAGTTAATTAACGAATTTACTCCTTCAACAGTGGTTTTTACAAGGGTTAGCATTATGTTCAACGCCATCTTCGACAATGTTTCTGTTGTTTTATGGCGCTTCATCTTACTAAAGGAGTAAGATGAAGTGGGCCTTAGATACGACGTAAGAGCTCGAGATTCGAACTCATTACTAAGGGAAGCAACTCTACATAGAGAATTGAAAACAGAACACCTCGAATAACATAAAACAGTTAACATAACTAGAAGTTTATGAATCTTGTTCTCAGTATTTGATAGCAAAAACAATTCGTATTTCTAAAATATATTCATCTTTCGCGGCGGTACGATTCCTGAAGATCTGTGGATTCGAGCCAGCTGAAATGTCTCATCAGAAATCAACGCCGTGGCTTCTAAATTATCAACGAGAGGCCAAAATACCGTGAGTGATTCCGAAGGTTCATAAATATAAACATACCATCATGTTGTGGAGGAAATATTATGTAACAATCATTGTGCAATCTATAGTTCAGTGTCATTAACAACTGACCTTACTGCACGTTACCGTTACACCAAGGAGCTGAGGACGTCCCATTACAGATCACCTCAGAATGACCTTGCACGAAGGATTGACGTAACAAGAAGTCGACAATAGCCAATCACAAAGCACCTTTCACGAACTTTGACCGACGTTGGACGTAACAAGAAGTCGACAATAGCCAATCACAAAGCACCTTTCACGAACTTAGACCAAGGATTGACGTAACAAGAAGTCGACAATAGCCAGTCACAAAGCACCTTTCAAGAACTTAGACCAAGGATTGACGTAACAAGAAGTCGACAATAGCCAATCACAAAGCACTTTCTTGGTGTCTCTAGTTTTAATTGTCGACATCTATTCCAGACTGGGAAAATACTTATAAGAAGTTCTACATACAATTAATACACACTGCGATACAAAAGGTGAGTGAGTGAGTTTAGTTTTTTCGCCGCTTTTACCATGGCAGCATCACGACGACGGGGGACAAGAATTTGGGGCTTTACACAATATACCCATGTGGGGAATCGAACCCGATAGAAAATGTGAAAACTGAAAAATGAAGATTGACTTTGAATGGCAGTACTAGCCACGGGTTATGGCAAGTCTTCTTTTTCAAATGTTTTTCCGATTGAAGTGAGAGATTGATGATGTCAAGCAATCGGAATTAGCCGTACATCCCGTTACTGTCTTCTCTTAACCTTTTCGGCGTCGACTGATCAGAAAACACAGTCGGACGATCCCGTAAGCGACCTTCTTATATGTCGTTCTGACGTCACCGGTGATGGGATGTCCCTCGGTCTTTGTGTAGGAGTAGCGTGCACAAAGACCTGATCTTAATGAGAACGTATACTGTTGCGCCAGACGGGTTCGTTGGACCCCTTAATAGAGACAACTCCGTATCGCTTTACCTGCTGTGTCTGGAATATTGACAGTGGTGGAAAGAGCATTCACGGAATTATCTATGGAATCCTAGAAGGGATATTGTTGCGTTGTCGCATTGTTGCTATGTCGCACTGTCGCCATTTGGAGGAATAGAAAAATATTTAAAGCGCGACAATGCGACAAAATCCACCGTCGCATTGTCTCACTTTAGTTAATTTTGCCAGTTTTTGCTTGTTTTGTAAGGGCGACAACGCGACAATGGTCCTTCTAAGATTCCATACTAATCCCTTCTAAGGCTGTTTTCAGAATGTGCATCTATCAACTGAAACATGGCAGAATGGCATTACAAAAAAGTGAAGGATAAAATATAATTCAACCATGGTTTTCTTCTCTCGTTAATTACCTTGCAGTCACTCTAACATCTCTTTTACCGACTAATTGTCTCCGGCACTGGGTTTGGTTGGCTATTTCGATCATTCTAATAACTCATGCATCGCCTCTGTCATCCTAAAAGGATGGTTGAAATTTCATCTGGCACCAGTAATGAGAAAAATAATTCTCGGAAACCAGAAATCGATATAACCTCTTTTAAAACTACCCCCTTGAGAACTTACTGTTTTCTCATGACATAAACTGAGAATGTGAATAATCTGAACATACACATTGTGGCAGAGAACAGAAGTGGAAGGTCGTGTAGCATGTTGTCTTCATCGCGTTCATCAGAGTCTTCCCACATTTGTCCTGTTCACAAATATTTAGAGTGGGCAGCTATGCAAACACAACTTTCTCTGGCTCATGAAAGTAAAAATATCAACTCGTTTGCCTGTTTCATAATAGTAAAAATATCAACTCGTTGAGACCCGCAGGCTGGCAGTGTTATACTAAATAGATTCCTCCATGTCTCCAAATGACAGCGATGAATTGGAAATTAACACAACGTCGGACATAGTCCATAAATGTTCCCTTCTGTTCGTTATTTATCTACCTATCACTGAAAAAAGGTCGTTGTTGACGGATAAGATGCATTACACCGTTGATGTGAAACAGTTGATTGTGTAGGTGTAAGAGTGTAAAGCGGCGACGCAAAGAACATTTTACATCATTAATAAAGCTTGAGACGAAGTGCTATTTGGTACGTCTCCAAATTATAATTAAAGCAAAATGTCCTCCGATGGGCCTCGGTCATGCACGTGGGGAAAATAATGATGCAGGGTGGATAAATTATACTGTTTTCACAAACATCTATGTGTTTTCACAAGAATCATTGTCAGAACATCATTCAGAGAATAGGTGCATGTGACTTGAAGTAATTGCTTGAAACTGAGATTGATTTAACTGTTACAAGGAAATTATCGCAACTTTTGCCCACATTTGGATACATGTACAAAAAGAGTTGCGGTTCCGTAGCCATATCTGTGCCGTGTGTATGCTTTGCATTTACAAATACAAAGGTCAAGGTCACATTGTCTTGCAAGTTCCCTCTAACCACTGCCATGTAATCCAAGTAGAGTTAATTTGGGGTATCGTCAAAGGTGACGTTGATGACTGAATACGACGTTTAACATGCAAGGTGTTGAAAAGCTAGTAAAGGAATCTCTTGGTGAGGGAATAGGAGAGACACTGCACCGTTGCCTTATCAAATTCGCTTTAACCGCTACCCCACCCACCCACCCACCCACCCCAGGGGTATTCGTCAGGGACGGTTGGGTAGCCTAGTGGTTAAAGCATTCGCTCGCCACGCCAAAGGCCCTGGTTCGATTCCCTACATGGGTACAATGTGTGATGCCCATTTCTGGTGTCCCCCGCCTTGATATTGGTGGAATATTGCTAAAAGCGGCGTAAAACCCAACTCACCCACTCACTAATTTCAGGTGTCCCCGTCGTGATAATTGCTGGAATATTTGCTAAAAACGGCGTAAAACCACACTCACTCACTCGCTAACTTCTACATTCATCAGTTTTCGGTTGCGTTGAACCCGATGGTATTGGCGTAGATCCCTTCAACTTCGAGACAACGGTGTTGGACAGTAAATGGTCCTTGCATTTGTAGCCCATAAAGTCAAACACGGGGCTTTAGCACAATATTTAACCGGAACACACATTTGCTTCGTAACACGCTACACCTGACACGTTTTCACACTGTTTCTAAACCTCTTTAAATAATATCATCATTTCATTAAACAATATGTCAATGTGGATACGAAAAATTTCACAGCGGGATGTAAGATTAAGTTTTGTTGATTAAAAGTTCCAAATATAGAAATACTTTAACAGCTTCGTCAATCTTTCGCTTCCAAAACGGAAAAAAACAAATTACCTGAACCCTCATTACCAACAGATGAATAGAAAAAAAAACATGACGGCTCCCAGCGGAAACATGACAAATACATCACAAAAACGCAAGCCCATCAATCTACATTTCTTTAGTGCTCAAAAGCAGATCGTAAATTTGGAATAGTTATAATGCGTTTGTTGCCGAACATCCTCTGGTCGCACGCAAGGTCTGTGTCAGCCAGGGCACTCGTCATCGCACGGGGGCGTATCAGGTTCCAAAACAAACTCAGAATCATGTGGCGTCATGTTAGCACGTGCAGCACGAGAAACAGCCCTGAATAGAATCTCGAGACTTTTTGCTCATGAATAATACGTGCTTTGTTAGCACGTTCTGACAGATTTGTGGCTTTCCAATTCTCCCATCTGGATTGTTTTCAGGACTGAATTTCCCTTTTAAAAAACATAGGTGCACGGGGTTTTTCATGACGGATTTTTGTTCATATGTATACTTTTTACTGTTTTAGGCAAACATTTTAGGAAACTAAAATACGGAGCTAATACACGGAGGGGGGAAGGTGGGTTTTGTTGTTTTTTAAAAAATAAACTATCCCAAATCGGCCTCATGTACAGTGATCAGTGAAATGTTTACAATGATTATGTCATACCTCAATTTCTAACCCTGGGTGACGTTGTACAAAGCGATCTAAGCGCTAACTCCCATACCTTAACATAGACTTAGGGTAGTTTTAGGGCTAAGGTTGTTTTGTACAACATCACCCTGGTCTTACACTCTAAAGACTTAAAGAACACATGATTCTTTTATATCACGTTAATCTGCCATGCCTAATATGTTGGTAACGAAATAAGCCTAATGAATATCTGTGATTATAGAATCAGAAATACCGTGACCATGTTAAGTCAATGAGTAAAATTTTACGCCGCTTTGGGCAATACTCTTGCCACTGTGGATATGACAAACATGCTTCATTGCTGTTGTGAAACTCGAGACTCAAGTTTGACGATCAAACACTTCTACCACTCCACTACTTATCCACCCATGAACATCCGGGTTAGACTTGGTCTTCAGTAACCCATGTTTGTCGTAAGAGGCGACTAACGGGATCGGGTGGTCAAAGCACGCTGACTTGGCTGACAGTTCCCATCATTGTTATTCCAAATGTTGATGATTCATCCCGTCGACTTTGGGAAAATATCCACAAGGTTTTATTTGAGAGAACAGTTAAGGTTGTTCGTATCCCCGTTTTCAGAAACGTCCCAAGGAAGTTGTGGCAGGACAGGCTGTGTTAAATGTGTGAAACACGATCTACATGACAGATTGACTCGTTAAGATTCGGGTTAGAATTGGTTTTCAGCAACAGGATCGGGTAGTCAAGCTTGGTTGACACACGTCATCGTATCCTAATTGCGTAGATCGATGCTGATGATGTTGATCACTGGATTGTCTGGTCCTGACTCGATTAGTCACACATCGCCACCATATACTTACAAACCCTACGTACTAGAGGTACAATACGGCTCAGAAATACATGTTAATATATTTTGTTCATATTCTTCATATTATCTTTTATATCACCCAAAATAATTACAAATTGTATTGTTACAATCATGTCTCTCCACACTGATCAGCATCTAATGAATCTGTACCCCTTGTCACCAAACTGATATGAGAACCCTGATTGTTTAGTGGGATCCCATCTATGCAATTGCTTCATCCACTGTGTTCACAGATTGGTCATTAGACGGGGATTGTTGGACGGTGATGGATATCGACACAAAAGGATTTGATTCTCCAGCTATTTCAGTACCCGAATTATCTCCCCTTTCGCAGCTCCATCTATGAGACAATCAGTCGTTGCCAGCGGCAGATTATGTGTTCCAAAGGCTTGTTACCGACAGATAACAATCGGTTCATGTAACATCAGGGATAAAATTGAAATTTACTGCCAGTTCCAGTACCTCTGTAAATTTCTTTATCAGCTAAACTGGCAATCTATCCTCAGGAGAATTGAGAGAAGTGGGTTTACGGGGAATCGAGAGGACAATGTTGGTTGATGGATATCGTCTTGTAGATTCTCTCTGCTAAGTACGGATCAGCGTAATGGTGCTTACGTTTATAATCGTGGCTCAGACGAACTGGATATTCTTCTTTCCATTAATGTTATTCTATGAGAAAAACAGGACAGTCGTAATGCTGTTTACAAAATGCATTGGTGAGTGAGTTTAGTTTTACGCCGCTTTTAGCAATATTCCAGCAATATGACTGGAGACTACAGAAATGGGCTTCACACATTGTACCTATAAAAAAATGACAGAAATAATAATGGAAATTTATAATGCGCCTGTATCCACATTCTTGAGTATGCTCATGGTGCTAAAGTTGGGAATCGAACCCCGGTCTTCGGCCTGACGTGCTAAAGCTTTTACCACTCGGCTACTCCACCGCCCCAAAAATGCATGAATTTACATGAGTGAATGAAAACGGTGTCAGGAAGCCGCCTATCTGAAGAAGCTATAGGTTTTGTTCCTTCTATGCCTTTCTTCCCTTTCACCCTATAGCTGCCATCGTCTACACCCTCGTGAAGATCCGGGTTAGACTGGTCTTCAGCAACCTATGCGTGTCTCAGCAGGTGACTAACGGGATCGGGCGGTAAGGTCCGCTGTCTTGGTTGACGTACGCCGTGGTATTCCAACTGTGTAGATCGATGTTCATGATGTCAGTCACCAGGATTGTGAGGTTCTAACTCGATTATTTACATACTACTGTCAATTAACTGGAATATTGCGGAATGTCATTACGAACATTCTCATGTCTTCCTCGCATCATTTGACATTGTATGGTAAACAAACAAACAATAATATTTATTTGTAGCTTTCATACATATGTATAAATGCACTTATGATAGTCGTCATAACTGCCGTTCTTAAGCATAAACCTACTCTGCACAGGTGTCCACACCTCATAACTCTTCTCGATAACCTCCAGGGTATACGTTACGATCACTCTCCACTATACCCTGGATGCATCCACGGCTTGGCCCAATGGTTTTATTACCTCCCTTGGCTGGATTCTTATTCAATCAGGTGTCTACGGTGGGAAGCTGAGAGAACTAATCACTCACTTTTGCTTCTTAAATGATCTAACCGTTTAACCTTGGCAACACAATTGATGCAGAAGTACTCTGAAAGAGGTAGAAGGAGTTTTTTTATATATTTTTTGAAAGTTTCAGACCTGTTAATTTGTCTGTATTATTTCCTAAACAATCTGAGTGGCACTGCGAACAAACCTTAGCGACTGCGACCGCTATCTTTGTTGACACTGGCAAGCTCGGATGTAACGGCGGATTATCTGATTGGCTACTGTGAGAATGCGTAGCCAGCGAAGGGAGGTAATAACATCATCGGGCGAGGCCGTGGATGCATCCAGGGTATATAGTGGAGAGTGATCGTAACTATACCCTGGAGATTATCGAGGATGAACTCTTGCGGGACAGTCAAACATAGCATTTCTACGAAAAAAGAGCGAGTCTTGCTTAAATGTTGTTTGATTAGGGTGAGATCATTCACGGTCTCAGTAAATATGCTGAGGACAATTTCGCATTGATACATCGAAAACGTCGCATGCAGTTCCCTTTTTTTACATATATTCCGGTATTTCAAGGGAAGATTTGACCTGCCTTTGCATGTGTTTGTGACGAGTGGTACGGATGGGGCGGGATACGCTCACCTTATCGCGAAACACTGTTTAATAGTGGTTCTTAAACACATGCTTATGATATATAATCCATGTATCTGTAATATACTTACATTAAAGTAATGCACGAATAATGCCGAGTAGTCAGTGCCCTCAAATAGCACCGTGAACGCGGTTGTGGTGTAGTGGATACAGCGCCTGTCTGGAAAGCGGAATGTGTTTGGGTCGATCCTCGGCCCCAACACACCAAATACGTTAAAAGATGGTACTTTCTTGTTACCCTGCCCAGGGCTAAACAAGGAAAGTTCAGTATGCTGTGTATAAGTGGGGTTTCAATGATCGAACGCGACATGATATCAACATGATATCAACATTATATTCCGCGCTTGTGCATTCACACTATATACATGACATAATCTTGAACGCAATGTTAAACCCAAGTACCTCATTATCACTGGACTCTGGTTGGCAAGATAAACACATGGAATAATATATATGTCCGATATGAAGGGACGTCCAGGTGTTATTCCTTTAAATCAGGAACTGTCTCAGAGTAGTGAGTTATTTACAACACGTAACGTCACATCAGCAGCATTTCAGCAATATAACGACCGGAGCATTAATTTGTGTGGAATGAAATTGGCGCAGAAATTGAAACGATAAGAAATCAGCTTCAAACATGTCTCTAAAGTACACAGATGGGGAACACTGCTGTTCTGCCATTACTGCACTGCGTACGTGTTGTGACGAACGTCTACCTGCATCTTCTTGTGTATGTTGTGTACATCTGGGGAAGGCAAGATGATAGAAGACCAAGAATAAGCCTTATCAAGTTGGTCATCTCTGGTCTGCGGAGTGCCTCAGTGAACGTCAATAATCTGTCTTATTAAAAACTCCGTCCCTTAGTCACGTTTTGCCCGTGTGCTCCTTTCTGTACTCATCTCTTTTTGTTTGTTGTACAATATTTCAGCTGTATGACGGTGGCTTAAAGCCGTACAGTATTTCAGCTGTATGGCGGTGGCTAAATGCCATACAATATTTCAGCTGTATGACGGTGGCATAATGCCGTACAATATTTCAGCTGTATGACGGTGGCTTAATTCCGTACAATATTTCAGCTGTGTGACGGTGGCTTAATGCCTTACAATATGTCAGCTGTATGACGGTGGCTTAATGCCGTACAATATTTCAGCAGTATGACGGTGGCTTAATGTCGTACAATATTCAGCTGTAAGACGGTGGTTTAATGCCGTACAATATTTCAGCTGTATGACGGTGGCTTAATGTCGTACAATATTTCAGCTGTATGACGGTGGCTTAATGNNNTACAATATTTCAGCTGTATGACGGTGGCTTAATGTCGTACAATATTTCAGCTGTATGACGGTGGCTTAATGCCATACAATATTTCAGCTGTATGACGGTGGCTTAATGTCGTACAATATTTCAGCTGTATGACGGTGGCTTAATGTCGTACAATATTTCAGATGTATGACGGTGGCTTAATGCGGTACAATATTTCAGCTGTATTACGGTAGCTTAATGTCTTACGCACATTTATCAACACCACAATGCAACTGCTATAATCTTGAACGAGACGTTATACTCCTCAACTTCTCTCCTCATTCAAGTTTAGTTATCATTATATAGTCACGTATTATAAAAAACATGATATGAAAGAACAGAGGTTCTAAACGAACTATGAATTGGGAAAGAGCATGTCTCCTTGGCTTATTTAAAGAAAGAACTGTGAGAAACACATTGTCTGATACCAGATGTCGCTTTTCAACAGACTAGGTCATTCGCAATTTTATTCTTAGTTTGTTTTGCAGAAGGGAAATACCAGGTTAATCTAAATATAAACTTTTTCTCTTGTAAAACTTTCTTGCCGAATATCCCACGTGTTTTCGTGTGCCAGCCCTTATGGCAGTATGGTGTGGAGTGTGACCTTATTTGACCTCTCATGACCTCAAGTGACCTGGGGTCAATCTTCCCGTGATGCCATGTAGTACCGCTCGTGCCAGCCCGATGTCGGCACAGAGGTGATGAATATCTCAGAATGACGTCACAGACGCGATCAAATTTCCCGTGCAAAAAAAGTGAGCGCTTTTGTTGACATGTCGGGCAACCTACCGCACTGAGTTTAACAAAATGACTATTTCATGTTCGAGAATAGCCTGGCAAAGATTTTTCCAGGGAGCAAATTGCATCGGGAATCTGTTCTTTATGTTTGGTAATTTTGTACAAACACAAGGGACGGGCGTTACATGAACGAGGTGAATACGGTCGGGGTCGAGCAATTTTCTTGTACGTATAGACTTGAGTATTTGATATGAAGCACTTTAAAGCGGCCACTTCGTGACTGGAGACATGACCAAGGGATGTCTTTACGTCCTAATTACACAAAGCTGAAGCCAACCTCATTTCTCGGTCCCAACGTGGGCTCAAAAACAAACACGAATTAGGCAGGCTTCCTAATGTCGATCAGCCGTAAAACCCTCTCATTTACGACAATCGATGACTTGGAAAATCTCATGAAGGCCTAATGACAAGATGTTTACGGTCGTATGTCACAGTCGTCCACGATAGACGGCGTTCGTGTCTCAAAGTACATCATAGCTAATACAACAGTCCGCCGAGGCATTGTCCACTACCGAGTCAAAGCTTTGACCACATCAGCGCGGCTGGAGATTAAAAGGTCAATACTGGAAGATTCCGTCTGAAAGAGTCTCATGTTAAATGAGAACAGGAATGGTATTGGTCAAACGTTATTTTCGTACAGTTTGAAATTAGTCTTGAGAAATGACTCGTCCAGCTGTCTACGAAAAATCTTGCGGACAATGTTAAAGGTGAAATACAATATTGATATCCCATGTATCTTATTTGGGTGTATGCTATATCTGACGGACTATATTTGACCTACTGATAATGCCCCTGCAGGTTTCGTATTTACTAACTACTCCGATTTACGTTTGTCTGAACTGACGGTTAATACGTCCTGATTTATCAAATTCTAATGTCATCATCGTTTTTGTGTCCGTATTCTCAAAGCCCTCAAACATGTGAAGATCCAGGTTAGAATTGGTCTTCAGCAGAGGATGCCTGTCGTAAGAGGCCCCCATCGGGTGATCAGGCTCGCTGACTGGGTTGACACATGTGCAATCCCAATTGCGTATATCGATGTTCATGCTGTTGATCACTGGATTGTCTGGTCCAGATTCGATTATTTACAGACAGCCGTCATATAGCTGGAATATTGCTGAGTGAGTTATACAACAAACAAACAAATCTCACTGAAAATAGGAGCGCAATAAGTGTGTCATGCATTGCGATGAGTCTTAAAATTTACAGGGCTTTGCTTTGTATGTGTGTCACCTTCTGTGATGACATTGTGTGGAGACGTTTTCTATATGCAAACTTTAATCATTCTATTTTTAGCCTACAACCATGTTGATGTTCCCATTTTAAAGACGTGTTCACGCCTTTACTTTCCGATATCAAATAGAACACAACAGGGTGTGCTCGAAATTACTATCTTGCACATTAAAACCTAAAGGGCAATTCAAAATTGAAATATTCGGCACTTCAGAAGTAAGTAACATCTCGAACCTATCACTCAACGAATTGAAATAATCACTCTCCACTTTTAAATATAGAGCAGTAGTTTTACATATCTTCAGAACAAAACATGTTTCACTTGACAAATGCCTCTAGGTTTTGTTTTGTAAGCCATGAACGAATTCCCAAACATAACAAAAATAAATGCATACAATGCTAAAATTATGTTTTCTAAAGCTACATCGTAAATCCGATGCAAACTTACTCTCTGTTTGTTCACAACAAAACGTTTACGTCCATTGAAGCTCACGCCCGTATATCTATTAAAATACTCAAGGTCATGTTTATTTTCGAGTTGTAATCCGACTTAAGTACTAAACACAAACACCACCGGTTTCACACGTACGGGAGCATTGGCCATACTCGCTGACCCAACGCTTTCTCCCACAGGGTTAAACAACCACTCGAAATAAAACCACGATGCTTAAATCGGGTTTGATATTTTCGCTTTTTCAAGACTGGTACACCTGTTTTAATTTCTTCATATCTAGTATAATCTGTTTCGTTCGTGGTATTTTATCTTTTTTTGATAAAACGAAATTGACACGGCTTATCCATGTTTTTGACATGCTGATTTCAACACCTCTTACTTTATTAGCGTGTTATCGCGAAGATCAGCTGATTACCTTTCCCGCGCTGACTGTATACATTATCCTCTTACCCAGGTAGGTAAGTGTATGTATAAAGAATTTCGCGTGTGTGTTTTTCATTACGACAGTTCGGAAGCTGTTCAAAGACCTTTCGTGTAATGATTATGCAGAGGCGGATACAGCTTTTGTAGAAGGGGGTTGGGTGGGTGTGGGTTGCACACTTTTGAGAAAGGGGGTGGGGTGGGGGCACACTTCATTTTCACCCGTTTTCACGAAACTTTCAGGACAAAAGGGGTGCGCTCACCCCTGCACCCCACACTGGATCCGCCTATGTTATGTTGGTGTAAAACATTAACATCTAACATACCGACAGAATACCAAGAATGCTTACTGATATCCAAGTCTGTGATCCATATTATTTTCCCAGTTGACAAGCCCTCATTGTAATGTCCAGATTATCCGAATCCGGAATTCCCCATCTCCCTGGAGGTCCTTTGCTGTATAATTGTAGCTGTTGTTTTTCAGAGACGAAACGCTTCTCTCCTGGTGTCATGGATCTACACCTGACTGAAACTTATACAATACGTCGTGTACAGTACGTGTTTACAAGTTAAATACAGTCAAATCCCGATGAGTCGAATGCCGGGGTCTCGAACATTATGCATAACTCGAAGTGTCTGTCAGTCCCGACCATTCCCTGTCATAGTTGTCATCATTTGAATACCGGTTACACGAATTCGTACATAGATATCAGAGACCCGTGAAGGTCCGGGTTAGAATGAGCCTTCAGTAACCCATGCTTGTCCTAAGAGGCGACTAACGGGATCGGGTGGTCAGGCTCGCTGGCTTGGTTGACACATATCATGGGTTCTCAATTGCGCAGATGGATGCTCATGCTGTTAATCACAAGATTGTCTTGTCCAGACTCGATTATTTACAGACGCCACCATATAGCTGAAATATTGCTGAGTGCGGCGTAAAACTAATCTCAGTCACTCATTCATAGATATCAGATCAGCGGGGAATCCGGAAAAAACTATAATGACAATATTTCCTAATTGGAAAATGAGTAACAAACGTTGAGTAGAGACTATTCGCACGATGGCCTGTAAATAGTTAGGTTTATCTCTGTGACCGCGACACTTGTACCTTATACATCAGCATCTTATAACCATGCATACCAAGCCTATTTGTGGCAGATTTGTAAGTCTAGGAAACCTGTGGCTGTATAAGTCAGGTTTGAAGAGGAATTAAAACAAAGCCCATCACGTCCTTATTGAAACAATTATCTGAGGTCTGGCGTTAGAAATCACCGAGAGCCAGAAGCAAATCTTGTACAATCTCAGGTCTTAATACATTGACCTACATGTTATAAGAAATATCACTTAAGTCGTCTGGTGGAGTAGCCTAGAGGGTAAAGTATTCGCCTCACTCGCCGAAGGCAAGGTTCGGTTCTGAAGATGGGTGAAGTGTCTCCCCGGAATGTTTGTATTGACATAATCACAGGGACTTGTAGCGCAGAAACCTAGCATCAAGGTACATATTGTCACTGAGTAAGTGAATTTAGTTTTACGCCGCTTTTTCGCAATATTCCAGCAATATCAAGACGGGGTACACCAGAAATGGGCTTCACCCATTATAAAAAAGGGGGGAATCGAACCCGGATCTTCGGCGTGACGGGCGAACGCTTTAACCACTAGGCTACCCTCCGCCCCTATTGTCGCTGACGTGCACTAATAAATGGAAAAGATGTAACAACCGTAAACTACGGTTATATCGAACTTAGAAGGACCACATAATTTCGTTATACGCGTTTCGATTAAATGTTTATACAAAAGTAAGGGGCCGAAAAAAACAGTTCGATGTATCCGTCAGTTCGTCATAAACGTAGTTTGCTGATACACATATTTAAAACCACTAGATGTAGCTTCAAAATGATAATAGATGATGTAAATCAAAATTTGATAGCTCGCATCTTCGGAATTTCTAAATGTCGTGACTTTGCGATTCCGAGTCAAAATCTATGGGGAATTTACTGTGCGCATTGTTGAGTTCCTCCTGGAACGAACTAGGTGCGTTGACATCATGACGTCCATTCTCTTATAAACTGAGGGGCAAAAGAAACGTCCCCAAAGTAAAATTGTAAAAAACATTTCTTCTGT
>VKKT01008616.1:7629-18616 GCA_008038995.1 Haliotis laevigata | reverse complement strand
AGTTGTTATCCATAAAGTTTGTCCTATATTGTACTTCCCAACTTCTAAAATGCCACTCAAAGGACTATTCATAGGTCTCTGTCTCTATGTAGCTTCAATATTGCTGACGGGGCGTTAAACACTAACAAGTGGTATCTATGACGTCTTGCATGTCCAGTGTCTTAGGAAATACATTGAAACATATGGTACTTCATGTTATAGAACTCATTATCATGAGTTGTTGGGTGAAATATACTCTACAACATCACACAATGCAGATCAGAAGCAGGTGGAGAGCGATGTGACTCACCATTAATAACGCCAGCAGTAACTATGAGATGCGCAACGGACTGGGCGAACCAGCTTGTGAATAACCCTAATGAGCTGACCAATCCTCCAGCTGTCATCACGGTCTTCATCCCAAATATCTTGATGAAGATCCCACTCAGGAAACCTAAGAATATGAACGAAAACTAATTTGTGTATACCTCTACACCTAGTGACCATTTTAGGTTGCAGTGCCTCATGTACTTTCCTCTTAGCGCCAAAATCGTTATGTGTAATGAAGCCCAGAGTGCCGTTGTAAAAAACAACCTTAGTGCTTAGGTCGTGTTAAGGAATGGAAGTTACGACCACCTTAGTGGTACAACAGCACCCTGGACCACAACCTGAAGTTTGAAACAAAATTTATAGGTAGGGAGAGCACTGTTTACCCTGTCAGATGATGTTTGTGTTATGTTATAGAAAATAGCAATATTCGTTTGGGTGACGCTGTTTGACACGTTGGGATGCTGTAAAATGCCAACCAGAGATTGCCTAACTCATCACCCCGGACATTTTCCTGGGGAACACGTCCGGATGGACAGCCTTCCATGACATTACAGCAACGTTATGCTGCCTAAAGCATCTGAACACGGGCAACCCTGCTTCAATGTGACGCTGCGTTCCTGCATTTGCACAGAGGATTGGAGCACGATGAATCTTGAATAATGTCGTGCCGGGATTGTACGCTCATCAGACTGCCATTTACAATGCTGAACTGTGTTCTATGAGTTGCTATGCTTCCACCGCCGCTGGTGACATAAAGACGTTCTTCTGGACGCCTGCAGACCGCTAAACCACCATCAGAACTGTCCCGAGGAAACCGGGACTCATCTGTGGATCTAATCCGTGCCCATCACGTTGTGCTCGCCAAGCATGCAAACATCGAGCGTATCGCTGGACGTCGGGGTCAGATGTTGTGCTTTTCTAATCTCCTCTTAAAAAATTCAGACTGTGGCACTAGAACGCTTCCGTACGATAGTCTATTGCGATGTTCTATTGCGACCAACTATTGCAATACTATTGCAAAAGTGTTTTACTTCTTCAATTGTCTCATTTGAAGTAATTTCCCAAATGAATTTATAGTTTATATGAAACGAAAACAAGTTGAAGTAGTTTCAGCCTTTTGACAACTGACAATAAATTTGAAACCCCGACCAAGTAAACACTTAAAATATAAACTCAATGGAGCAGCAAATCAATAAACAAAATACACAAGAACATAAACATTTGTCAACAGAAGTCAATTTATTATTAAACCTCCGATAGTCAGACATACTATCGATGCATCGATAGTTTTCCGTTTCTACAATCGATTTATTTCTATCGGAGACTCAACAATTGCAATCCATCGATAGTTAGATGTATCGTTACAGCCCCAGATGCCATTGTGGCCATTTAAGACATAGACACGACTGTTTACTGAAAGGTGAGGATCGTCCGTATCCTTAGTGATGAAACTTCTCTGTCAAGCATGTCAGGCTCCGCTCTGTTGATTTTAGGGATAAATATAATTGTGTGAAAACAGCCAAGGACCTTTTCAGTTATGTTAATACTCATTAAATATTACTTCTTTAAAGAAATAGATATCATTAAATTTTGTGTACAAAGTTCTGCAGGTTATAAATCGGTTGTGTGATGATTGACTGAGACTGGGGTCTTGCCCCACATTTATATTTATATCATGTTATAGATCGCAGTCTAATACTAGCATATTTTGCTGTTGTACAACTACTTTTAAGTTTCTGATATATACATCTGTGCATATAATAAGCACCACCCTGTATTTTTTACCAATTAATTTTGTCTGAAATAAAATTCTAAACTCTTTCCAAAAATATAACCTTTATAATTTGATAGAGCAAGCATTTAACATTTCCAAATCGAAAACATCATTGAAATTACCATGTATTGTAATTAGGATAATTGCCTATATTTAAAACNGGTGTTTTTCTGTCCTAAAACAAGTTACCTTATTTTGTGAAAGTAATAATTTATTGTTGTGTGGCTTATAAATTCGTTATTTATTGTGGATGGATGAAAGTTTGTAAACTAAGATTTAGGAATCGTTACAGTCAAACTAAAAAAAAAGTAAAATTTCAAAATGCAGTAAAATTTGCTTTACAAACAAAACATACAGATATTAGCTGTAAGTATCAGTATCCGGCAAGGAGAACTGTTTATTCATTACAATAAACTCAAAATCATTTCAGTTTTTGTCAATTAGCAATCTCAATTGTTGGAAAAAAATCTGAATCTTTGACATTCGGGTTCTTCCTGAATTATGCATAATTAAAGCTTACTTGATGTGTAAATGTCATTTGGGTATATAACAGAATTGCTATTTTAAGCCAAAACTGAATTTAATTGTGTAGTTAGAGCAGGAGAGGAAAAGTTATTTTGGGTAAAAATCCAGTCCCATCACATTTTCATGTACATATTTTTTCATAAAGAATAGAAAAGGTTATGGTATTTTTAAAACTGTCAATGGATAATGCTTCTTTAACTACAGGTTGATTAAATTGATGGCTGCACCCTTACTTTTCTGTAGCATCACATCTTATTTTCAAAATAGGGTGGTGCTTAATTAAAGCACGGGTGTATACATTAACGAAAAATGGTAACTGTGCATAACATAAAATTTAATAAAATAGGAGTTATTTGAAAAGTTAAATAACCCTAAATAAGCATGTATCAAAGCACTTTGCATGGCATTTGATGTCACGTATCGCCCGTGGAACGTATATCTGGGCACAATGAACTTATTCACTTTTTGCATGCCTTTTGACACCTGAACAACTGATATTGAAAACTGAAGACCGATTGATTATTCTCTAACGTTTAAATTTTGTGGAAAACACGTCAATTTCAAACAAAACTGTGTGTACGTCATGTCACGGCTTACAGAAAATCAGCGTCCAGTGGGGATGCTGGAGACTGGAATGGTTCAAAATGAAGTGGCATGACATTTTGGTGTCCATCGAACCACGGTATAATCTCTATAGAGACGTTTTCAACATTATGGCAACACGAGAAATTTTCATCGGACCGACCGTCCACGCGTGACGTCACGTCAGCAAGACAACATTCGGCTGACCCATCTAAGGAATCGATTCCAGACTGCGAGTTTGACTGCTCGGACCATTCCTGGCTTACGTCCAATCAGTTCCAGGGATGTACGGAAGAGACTGAGGGAGCACAATATCCGCAATATGTCCAATTTTGTTCCAACGTCACCGACAGGTACGTCTTGCTGGATGCAGACAGCATCTACGGCACATGAGACAGGATTAGGATGGTGTTTTGTTCACTGACGAGTCGGGTTTTCTTTTGGACAGCTCAAATGGCAGGGCAAAGGGTGTACAGACGGCGATGCTGAACGGTATGCTGAAGCGTGCGTTTTTCAACGTCGACAGTTTGGTATCGAAAGCGCTATGGTATGGGCGTATCACATCACATTGTCCGACACAACTTGTCATTGTCAGTGGTAGTCTGACTGCGATTACAGAGATGAGATTATTGGCCTCATGTGCAGCCGTACATTCAAGGACAGACATGTAACGTCACGCTTCAGCAGGATAATACCCGTCCACATGTCGTTTTGTGTTGACAGATTTCCTGAGACAGAAGAAAATTCCTGTATTCCCCTTGCCAGCTATTTCTTCGGATCAGTTTCCTATTGAGCATGTTTGGGATGAACTGGAGCGACGTCAAACCCAGAATCAGCCATTGACTAAGAAGCGTTGGTTCAAACATGGAACATCATTCCCCAAGATTTCTCCAATCGCTTAGTGTTGTCTATGCGTCGTTGTTGTAAAACCTGCACCAACACTAATGGTGGGACACACACGATACTGAATTTGTGAACTGACCTTTGACACCACATCTCACGTGTCACGATGCCTAGTGTCAAATCATACAGATTTCGATCTTATCCTGTCAACAGTTAAACAGTGATTAAGGAAAACAACACAAATCATGTTACCCTCTACCGTGAACTTTTGAAGGTGATTTAAATTTCGAGGTTTGGGGACCTCCTTGGTATTATCTGTTTGCATTAAAATATAACATAACATCAAATAATGAACAGTTACTTTATTCCGCTAGTTTATTATTTCTGATTGCACTGTTCTTTAAAATATACATGTACTATTGTATAGCCAGTTCAAATCACAGTACAGCTGAAAATTGCTGACTCGCTCACTTACTCAATTACGTGCAGCACATCGTTATGCATTTTTGGTTAGCACACTTACCAATACCAAACGTGCATCCTATACAAAACGCTGGCACCAGAGATGTTTCTCCTCTCGTCGAATTAAATGTATCCAGTATGTCATTGTAGAGAGCCCCGAAGGCGAACGGAAATCCAAGTGCCACAAATGCGTCATAGTAGGCCCCTGTTAACACAACCAGCTTCTTCCTGTTGCCGCCATCATACTTTGTATCCGAGGGAGGAGCCTTTCTGAAAGATGTAGCCATATTTTTTCAGTCATAATCCGCATTGGTACAAATACAGGAACACGCGTCTGACATCTGCAGTAACAACTAAGCCTCTTGCAAATGATAAATATACAGATGATCAGAAAATACATCAAATATAATCAGATAGTTCATTACAGAACTCTTCAAGTCGATCTGACAATCTCTCTATGGGCAATGGACGATGAGACTTCCAAAATCTCGGAACTGGAGTGTTCAGAGCAGCATATCTGATTCCTGTATCTCGAATACGAACCATTACGAGAATATCATCATGCCCTGATCAAATGCAACTGAACATGATGAAGTGAGTGGGGATCTAACAATGAGTTTGGCATATATTGCGGAGAACATACAACCCTACTACAGGCATTGAACAACCAGGGGAACCCAACTCCCGGTAAACCGATATGTCTGTCGACTTAGACATGCAAGTTAAATAAACGTCGTACATATAGATATAAATAAATTGCACACAAACAAATTATACAAAACAGAATAAACCTTGTTTCGTTCACATACCGTTGTGTATCTACACGTACACAAGACAGTGGTGAGTGGTCGTCTGCAGTGGGAACGTCGTCTTTGTTAGTCCCAGATTCAAAGCGCTCCATTTCAATCTTTGGCTGTCTTTTCTCGGTCTCAGAGGCCATTTCACCCTTGTGGTGATCGTTTCGTATCCGCTAGACAGGTTTTTTGGCGTCAGCCGCTAACAGTTTCAACTGTATGAGCATGTGACCTATCTCACGTCATACGTGTGCCTCCTATTTATACAAACATAGTTGGCTTGTGTTAAATTTAAAGTCGTGGTAATGCATATCTGTAATGCTTACGGCGCGATTAAAAAGCTGCGCTTTGTGCAAGCTGAATCGAGCACGGGGGTTACTATACCTGTCGCGATCAAACTGGGTTAAGACTGTGCGTGAATGGATGCAGCGTAGCACAACATGTCTCTGTGTTCGGATGTAAGGTATGTTTACTGGAAGTACATATAGCTGTGGCTCGGGCGCTCATTCGGGACCCTTCCACTGCTAGCTTGACATCTGGTGAGCCTGCTGCTAGACTTGCCTCGACATGTGTTTGTGACGAATACAGGATACGCTCGCATTTTGGCAAACACCATTACAACTGTATAGTGATGAAGAATTATGGTTATGATATAGTCACCAACATCAGCATGACCATTCAATCAATCAAAATTTGTTTACAGTACTGAAAAACCATAGGCCTATAGTATAGTTTTACATACAGTAGCAAAGGGTGCAATAGAAATACATATACTGGGCAAAAATAGTTAGGGATATATGTAAATTTTGAAATTATTAATAATGATTTATTAATTCATTGACACACTGAAAAATATCAATCATAAAAATGTAAAGATCCCTAACTTATTTTGTCCTGTATATATCGTAAATAATATCACATCTGTCTTGCAGAGGATCTGATATTCATTGCAGGGTATATATACATTGCAAGATAGTGTGTGACTGTTTGATGTTGAGATGACACGAGGGTATAGAATTTGTCTATTTGGGGGTTCAAATAGAAGTATTTCTTTATGTATTCTCTTCTGATATTCGTATACAATGGACAAACAAGCAAGAAAGGGTATTCATCTTCTACCTCCTGATTTACACAATCGGTTTTCCCTTTATACCCCTAAATGCCTACCTTTTTCTATTAGAAGATCATGAGAACTACATCTGAAACGGGATTGTGCTGTTCGGAATTTCGCAACATTAATGTCGAAAGATAGTTTTCAGTAAGAATGAATGATTTTACCTTTATCATATCGGCACTAGATCCCATTGTCAGAAACACCTTAAATGTACAAGAGAGTCTCATAATGGTATAACTAAGAAAAGTCCAAATTTTCATACTGATATCTCCAACGGTTCCAGAGATACAGGTATATTCCCATATTGGAACATTGGCAGGATCATCGTGACAACGAAACAAAACTATATTTTTGCAAGACATCTTTTATTTCTTTGAAATTTAGTGAACAAAACTTTCTTTAACACATAAATCGATGATGCAGGAATGTTCCGGGAAGAGCTAGGTAATGAAATGGCTGTTAAACGATCACATAAATTACGATGATGAGTATATAACGCAGCTGGAATGGGTTTTCTTCCCAAAATTTCAGCGACCAAAATCATGTGGCAAGTGTTCCTGAATGTTAGTTCAGCCTTGTCAAAACTGCCCTTGAACCAGGTCATCTTGTTCTAATAGGGGATTTGGGGCGGCGGGGTAGCCTAGTGGTTAAAGCGTTCGTTCGTCACGCCGAAGACCCGGGTTCGATTCCCCACATGGGTACAATGTGTGAAACCCATTTCTGGTGTCCCCCTCCGTGATATTGCTGGAATGTTGCTAAAAACCATATTCACTCACACTCTTATATGGGATTTCAATATCCATGTTGATTCTGTGTCTGACTCCTTTGCTAAATCCTTCTGTGACAACAGTCTCCTACAGCACGTGTCTGGTCCAACTCATCGATCAGGCCATACACTAGAACTAGTCATAACCATGGATAGTTGTGATATTCTGGATGCCCTTGATGTTAGTGACAAACAGATTATTGTTTGATCGGCATTCTAGAAGTTGGTGAGTCAACAATGAAACATACAACTTTATGGATGACAACTTCTGGTTTATTTGCGTTGAGCGACGTTTCGATGTAGATTCTTACATCGTTATCAAGCTAAAAGTGAGTACAACCAAATGGTGAGCAGCATATATACCTGGTATGTTGTGACAAGCAGCAGATTAACATTAACAACAATGTGTAATAGAAATAACAAGTGGTACATAATTGGAAGAGGCAAGAAGGGAACTAAAAACAACAAATAGCACTAGTGTCGATACCTGCTTGGTGCTTGAGAAGTCTGCTGATTTGGTGGGAGGTCTTGCCAATATAAGGAAGGGTAATTTTAATGGGGGCGGCTTCATGCTTCGTCATTTTGCTTTTGTCCTGGAGCGTGATGGAGGTGGTCCTCTTGACTAGCTTGGTGGGATACTGGTTCAGGTTGGTAAAGACACGCTGTAGGTGGTTAAGTTTATGCTCTGATCATCGCTGCTGCAGCATACCATGTACATATGCTCCTCACGATTTGGTTGTACTCACTTTTAGCTTGATAACGATGTAAGAATCTACATCGAAACGACGCTCAACGGTTTCATTTTTTGACAAACAGATATCTGATCATTCACTTATTCAGTATTCTGTTAAACTTACTAAACCTAAGCAAGTGAGAAAAGAAATTAGCTACAGGAAGACTTGAAATATAAATATTATACAATTTTCCAATGACATTGAATCTTCTGAGAAGCTTAAATTCTCTCATCAGTCCATTATCTAATTAAGGGATGCCACGGTTCCCAAAGTTTTCAAACAGGCAGTCGTCACTCCTCTCATTAAAAAGGCCAATTTAAATCCCGATGAGTAAAAAAAACTACCGGCTAGTATCTAAAATGTCACCCAGCTTGTCTTTCCTGATTTATCCTCAGCCTTCGACACCCAAGACCACACCCTACTGCTTTCACACTTGGAGGAAAAACTCAGTGTTACAGGAAAGGCTCTTTCTTGGATCTGTCCGCCAGGTGATATAATCAGATAACAGAGTTTGATGTTTAATCTCTATGCTGACAACAATCAGATCTACATATCGACAAAGCCATCTGAATCCACCTACTCGAATCAGTCAAATTGAAGCTTGTGTGAGCAAGGTTAGATCATGGATGACTGTGAATTGTCTCAAATTAAATGACAGTAAAACGGAATGTCTACTACTTGGTTTTTGAAAGTGCCTGCAGGTCTGTTGCTTAACATTGGCTACAGCAATGTCGGAACCACTCCATCTGCGAGAAATCTTGGAATAATATTTCAATCCAGCATGCCCCTTGAAAAAGTCAAGAACTTAGGCAAATTAGCTTTTCCACATTCACAACATCAGCAAAACCCGCCATTGTCTTGACCATGAAACGACAAATCTTCTTATGCAGACTCTCATCACATCACGACTGGATTATTGTAACTCACTTTTATTCCACATTCCTTCATCCCTGATCACAAAGTTAAAGCGAATCCAGAATGCAGCAGCAAGGATTGTAACGAGCACGCCGTGAACAGAGCATATAACACCTATCCTGAAGGCCCTCCAATGGCTGCCCGTGAATTTCATGATTCAGATATTTCTTGCAGCCCAAAACTGTGTCTATGATCAATCATCGTGTCACTATCTCAGAAGCCTTGTTGGGATATACCAACCAACCCGTCCTGTCGACCATCTTCGCCTATCAATCCCAATCATGAAATCACCAATGGGTGATAGAGCTTTGTCTGCCTCAGCTACTCTACTGTGGAACGATCAACCTCTTTTCTCTTACAAACCTGATTTAAGACTTTCTTAAAGACACACCTCTTCTGAATGACCTTTTCTTATATCTCCTGTACAAATTACCACTGAGCAACCTGTATGGATAGAAGACGTTAGGTGCTATAGAAATATATTATTATTATGTTTTTCAGATTAAAAATAGTATATAGCAAAGAGGGTTCTGGTGAACCAGTCAGGCTGGTAAGGTTTATCATCAGCTCAGGGACCTTCCCCATTCTACGTGCAGCCCAGACAGCGAATGGGACTTCTGCCAGGAAATGCTGCTTAGACGAACCCGGGCATTCTCCTTATCTGCACCAAGAATAATGGGGAGGCTGATGACAGTATACTTGAGATACAAGCGAGACATTTCAATGCCGATATCCGCGTATTAAGCATGCTTTTCGTGAATCTTGCCAATCACATTGCAGTCAAAATGGACAGAAAATTCAATAACATAAATAATTTCATTGGTTTTACCAAGAAGGAAGATATATCATTCGAAATTAAGAATTGAACAGATAATTCGTTGTTTTTCTTATCTATTAATGTCGTTTATGTGAATGTATTGATTATAACGATGATCCTGCCAATGTTCCCACATGGACATTTAACTTCAGTTCCAAATTTTGACCTTAATTCCTGCTACCATGATAAAATATCTTTTGCCATTTTATACCTACATCATTTTTTTGTAAGGACATGTGAAAAAGGTTTTAAAATAATGCAATTGCATTTGGCAATTCTTTTTATGAAAACACGTTTTTGGCATTTTGGGACCCTGGTCAATTCTTTAAAAAAAATCTTATCTTAAGATCAATATGGTGCCAAAGCACAAATTTATCTTCACGCATAAAAAAGTTACAAAGTCTTTTATGACATGTTCCCATATGGGAACATTTGCATGAAAAAGGTTAAAACAGGTGTAATGATTAACTCATTGTGTAAACATAGTGAAGTGTACCACTTTAGAAAATACATACCTGTAAGCCTTTGCCTTGCATCATATATGAAATGGAATGACCCCTCTACAACATCAGCATCCACACCATCAACAGAATGCCCAAACATCTAGAACAGTTGCATCCCTGAATATATACTCAGTGCCACTGCTGAAGGGTCATATAGCAATAAGGTAATATAATGCAAAATAAAGTATGCTGTGACAAGATTATAGAAAGAAGAGGTAGTTTATTAACTGAGGAGTGTTCGGTGCTATGCTGTGAGAAAAGGATCACGACTGTATCTACACGGACATCAAACAAAGGGATACCCCCAAAACGGAAAGTCACAACAATCGAGTCCAGGACCAATCAGTCCTTTATGTAGCCGCCTCTCTGGTCCTTGACAGAGTTACACCGAAACCTCATGCTTCTGATCAAGTTCGTGAAGAATGCCTGTGGGAAATCCTCCCATTCTTGCACAAGAGCTCTCCGAGGACCCTGTAGATCTTGAGGAGCAGGGTGACGTCTGTAAACACGTCTTCTAAGTTCATCCCATGCATGCTCGATTGGATTGAGGTTTGGTGAACATGCCGGCCAGTCCATCCGTTCCACACCCTGTTGCTGAAGTTAATCAGTGACTATCCTGGCTCTATGAGGTCAGGCATTTTGGTCCTGTAGAAGCGGATCACGACCATAAAATCGATGCCTAGCTTGCAAAAAGGGAATATCAATGGGGTCAAGATTTCATCTCGATACCGCTGRCCAGTCAAATTTCCATCAATAATGTGAAGCTGGGTTCTTCCTGTAGCCATGATACCGGCCTAAACCATGACTGACCAACCACCAAACCTATTAAGTGTGACAACTGTAGCATCA
>VKKT01008611.1:49641-62102 GCA_008038995.1 Haliotis laevigata | reverse complement strand
AAGGACACTCGTTTCGTATAATTCGTATGTATTGAGACCGAGTGTAGTATTCTCTATATATCTCCTAGGAGATATCCTTTTGACAGTAGATTTTGTACAATGCCCTGCCAATGCTTGGTGGCCTTAAATTTACGTTGAAGGACGTGGTCTTACATACCCTCTCATGAGGAGGTACTTCAACCCACTTCGATGATAAGGCAATAACAGCCATAGTTGAGTATTTGATCTACCAATTTCACAATAATTAAACATAGATCTATGTGGTCAGACAATCATTAAATCATCAAGATATACTGACCCACACAAGACTTTTTGTAGATTATTTTTTTAAATAATTGAGAAGTATGAATAATGCTTTGAATGTTTGAAAAGAATGTCCCAAAAATGTTTAGGATCAATTGTTCGAGTTCAAATCCTCGCCATGTTTGAGGAAGCAGAAACATTCGTGAGAACATATTTTTTATCATCTGTTGAAACACAGCAAGGTAATCATGAAAATGAAAATGCATGTGTTCATATACTACCCATCAAACGTTGAGACTCTCCTAAAGCATTTACTATATGTTATGCATATATATGGTTAAATCGAAAATGAATTTCTCCACTAAACCGAGGTAGCCAACTGCAAACTTATGCACATGAATTGTAAGAGGATCATGCATCAAATTTCTAAAAACATGTGCGAATATCGTTCATGTGAACAGCTGCGTTTTGGGGTAAAGTTTGTTTTCTTAAGAATTCGCCAATTTTCACTGATTTTCATCATTTACTGAACTCATGACAATAATCTGTCCAACGTTACGAATTTGTTTTACAATACATTAGTTCATGTGTAAACAGTACCTTTAAACTGAACTGAATATTTTGCAAAATCAAGTTTAGAACAGTTGACTGAGGTAAGTGGCTACATTTACACTAGTGATTCTAAACTTTTGATGGGTAGTATATCATGCACTGGTATGGAGATCTCAGTAGCCTGTATCTGCGCCAAAGTGGATGTGCTCTGGGACTCCTTGAAGCTGGTGCCTCAATGTTAACCAGTCGATAAGCAGGCGCGTAGCAAGCTATTTTTTCGTGAAAGCCCGATAGGTTACAAAGCTTCATATTTAGATAGTATTGAAAGCTTGCCCAGCCTTTAGCAACAATCATGTGTAAGCCCGGGCTTTTTTTATTATGGAAGCACCACCCCTGCTACGCCCCCGATACGTGTCAGACGTCACCAGATGACAGGGAGCGTTGCCGACCGCCCTCGACCTGGACGACTTACGGTGACAACAGCCAGGCAAGATCGACAGATGCGACCGGCGCATCTCCGAGATCACTTTAGAACGGCAACAATAACGGCAGCAGCATCGACTGGTAACCATGGAAGAAGGATCCACCAATCGACAGTCATTCGACGCCTGTGACGAGCCGGACTGAACTATCGACCTCCATTCCGTTGCCCTGTGCTTCAATCGCGTTACCGCCAAGCACGACGTCATCTCGCACAGTAAACAACCACTTTTCTTCCGTTGGCTTGTCTTGTCAGACTAGTCATTTGTGAATGGAAGGCATCGTGTTTACAGACGCCATGGGGAACGCTATACAGACGCATGTGTCGGCGGCAGTGTGATGGATTGGAGGGCTATCAACGCACGTTTTAGAAGTGATCTGATTGTCTTCCAAGGTGACTGCACAGCGTTATGTGGATGACGTTCCGAGGCCCGTAGTGGTTCCTTTGCTACACCATTGCCCTCGACGTCCGCTAACATTGCATTATGACAACGGCCGTCCTCATACCGGCAGGGTGACACAAGCATTCATTCTGGAATTAATGTGATGGACTGGCCAGCGTATTCACCAGATCTCAACCTTTCGAGCATTTTTGGGATGAACTGGGGAGACGTGTTTATCGACGACAGCCACCGCCAGCCAACGTCGCAGAAATGACCCTGGCCTTGCTGCAAGAATGGAGGACCATTGCTCGTCTCTGTGACTGTTTGCCCCATCGTCTCAAAAACCCTTGTGAGGGCGAATGGAGGACACACAAGATACTGACTGTGTTTAATGGGGTGACCTTCTTTGACCTTATCTGTACCACTCGCGTTTGTTGATATCCAACTTTTTCAAAACCATAAATATTGCTTATTACTAACAAAATAAACTGAAATTGATATTACATCCAAAGCTTTGGGGTTTTTTTGCCATTTTATTCCACATCAAACTCAGATATGCGTTTCCATTGCGGATCAGTACAGTTCATCTGAGAAAAAAATAATTATCATTGAAATAACTTTGAACTTGGAGTTCAGACAGTGCCTTATACCCAGCTGAGGGATAACAAATGGACCTACATGTATGTTACTATTTTGAACTTGAAACAGAGGGGACGTAAGCTATTCCTTCCGGGTTGCAAATCTATTTTTGATAACGTGCGTTGTCGTTTTTTTAATTTTAAAATTATTACATTTGCTCGATTTTCGAGACTAATCCATAAGTCATGCACCATTAATTAATTCTATTGCAGTTACCGTTGGACACGACAAGAAACATTAAAGTCATCCACAAAAAGCGATCCATGAATTGAGTGAGTGAGTTAAATCGGCAATATTTCAGCCATATCGTGACTAAAACAAGTTTCAACTTGACCATAAAAACATGTAAATTATAAAAAAAACTGTCAACGAAGGACAGTAAAACTAACTAGAATATCACAGCATTAAGAATATCTCTCTAAAATTGGGCTTCGAATTAGGACAAGACAGTATAAAAATGGGCTATAGATCGTCAACAATTGAAGGTAGATCACCATACTAGGGACCATGGGGACTTACAGGACTTCCTTTGCTACCTGCATGGACCCTAGTTGGATTTGTTCCATCCCCTCAGCCGCTGGCGATTGTAGGAAAAGCTTAGCAGAATTTTAAAAGAACACAGTTATTACGTTTAAACATCTGGTTAGCGATCCATGAATTAAGCTGTTAAAAACTTTAGATAAACGGTGTACTTTTATACTGAATATAGTGACGGACAAAAAGATATCGTGTTTTTGTATAATGGTATTTTTGACAAACACACTGTATATCAGTTAGCAAATTGTTGGTGTCTAAGTACTAAACATGGGTTGCTGAAGATCAGTTCTAACTGGGATTTTCACGGTAACATTGACAACACTAAGAACTTGCTACTCACTCTAGCTCCAGCTACGGATCCACCCATCGGTGCGTCTTTCTTCTGAAGCTTGCCACTTGCAAACATGAATGCCATGAAGGCTGTAAACGCAAAGGAGACTGTCCAGAGATGACCTTGAATCTCCATTCTGGTTTTGGAGGAATAGGACTTAAATAGATGTTGCTCGGACGACTGCTGGAGTTTATGTTCAAAGAAAATCAAATCAGAGACTGAAAGGCGTGGATATGTCACGTGACTACCAATCAATATACCAAGGTGAAACTGATACGACGTGCTGTTACTAGAGTCGAGCCTGTAGAAGTCCTGATGTGGTAATATTTATTGTCTGAAAGAGTAGGTTTTACAGCTGGATCTGTCCTATCAGGATCGTCTATTATGAAGAAGTCCCACTAACAAACACATTCCAAATGCGATCGTATTATTGTCTGAGTAGGTTTTACAACTGGATCGGCTGCCATAAAAGTAATGTTTCCTACGTGACCAGTCGAATGTTTACATGTATAACAATGTACGATTTTCAACAAACAAGATGTTTGAAGTTTATATATAAAAACCAGAAAGTTAAATACCAGTATGGAGAAAACTATTGCAAGAGAAGGCTGTTGTTAGTATGACACTGTGCAAACAGACGTTCTACTAATGTTTGGCTGTATCTGCAACCAAAAAATCCTTTTTCTCGATAAAATATAATCAGTAGATCAGTTGGCAGATTTTTCACCTTGTGCCCTCGAAATATCATCCGATTCCAATTTTGTCATGTCAGAAATTAATGTCATTGAGCACGCGAGGCATACCCGGCATCGAAAACTGATTCCATTCTTTAAATTAGATTTTTTATTGGGTCAAATGTGAAAGGATACCGTTTGAAATAAAATCAATAAAATATATTTGTGTTGGCGTGTTGTCCTCTGCATAGCACTGAGGTCAAAATCAGTTGAAGGTTAATCAACGTTGGGCGCGGAGAGTCCATGGATGGGTGACCGTGTGTGACAGTTTGACTCGTGAGGGTTTCTAGGACTTAGTCCTGCCCAACAACAAAGCACATATGATACATGTGGTCTCACCTTAGGCAAGTGAGTTTGTTCAAAATTGCCTCTGTTCACCCAGCAGAAAATGGGTACCCGGGCAAATAAGTCGTGAGACTATTAACCTTCTAGCGCCAAACAGGCAGCTTGGGTTACCCGGGGCAATAATGATCAAAGTGTGCACATCGAACATGATATATAGCCTGCGCGTTGTAAATATTCTCATTATTATTATTAAGCTAACTTGGTGCATCTGGTAGTTTGATACCATGATCTGAAGGTAAAGTGTTGTCCAATGTTTGTATTTAATACTGGTTGAAACTTCGTACCTGTACATATCTTATCTTAGCTTATCTATTTATATCTAACTGCATACATGTCACAAGTGTCGACTACATTCAAAAGGTTGAACATGGGATGATTTTGGTCGTCAATCATTTGACGTTACTGTCTTGTCATTATGGAGTGTGTGTTTAGTCCATAGACAGAAAGTATCACCATTGTTCCCTTTAAAGGCTTGACACCGAGACTCTCCAGCCTGTTTCCTTTCGGCTCGGATTTATCTTTCCCAACAAAGACGTACCTAACCGAACTTGACTGGCCAGTCGCCCATATGGCAACTTGTATGGAGCATTTCCGCTGCTTAACAGCTGAATTTGCCATTCGTTTGGCTGTCCCACCGAGGCCATCGCACAGGCCTTGTCATGTAGGCCAGGAGCATTAGACACAAACAATAGGTAACATTGGAAACAAATAGTAGAAAGTCGAATTTTTCAGGAAAGCTTCAAAACATCATTGCTATGTACAAGATACAAAGTTCTGCAAATTCTACCTTGTGGCATTTTCAAAATGGCCGCCAATTTCAAGATGGTCACCAAAATCATTAAAATGATTATGCAAACAGATATTTTGTCAATAATTATGCCATGTGATATATCAAATGAAAGCTTATCTCACAGGGATTCCAAATATATTGATACCATGCCTTGTGGCATTTTCAAAATGGCCGCCAATTCAAAATGGCCACCATTGTCCTTAAAATAATCAAAATAATCTCACGAAAATATTTTTTTTTAATTAACCATACCTTGTGATATATAAAAAGAAAGCCCTTCTCACAAAAAATCTAAATATATTACTTTTAACACCAGACATGCATAAGACAATTAATTATGGCATAATAACCACACATTTTATGCTTGTGCTTTTGGTACCAGACGTCAAATATATATCCACTTACATTAACCGCAAGTATGAATGCAGAGAATTGGTTGATATCCTGAGCAGCTTTTCCGTTCTTGATGAATATAGAGAGGTCCAACGCTTATATGATGCACTCCTTTCAGATGAAATCATATTTGACAATGCTGATATCAATGTTAGAACTAGCATTGGCTTTGGTACATGGCATGCTTTAGGTGGAATTACTTGTGTGACGCCAGTCAAGAAAGAGCCCACTCAGATATCTAGGTGTACCAGAAACCTTCTACATAGGGCCTACAGTTTGTCAAGATTGGACCAATTGAACTACCCAAACAAACTGCGCCTATTCTTCGCTTGACAAAACCTTCGGACAATACATGGCTAGCAAATTTTCACTCGATATTCCACTCTCACAACGTCCATCATGGAGCGGATTTATGCAGTCAGCTGTAACTGGAGAAAACAAGGAAAGAAGCAAACTTCAGATTTTGCCATTTGTCAACCAGGACCCGTCTAGGCCCGACACCATCTACTCTGCTCTAGCGTTTGTACAGTTGTTGGCTGAAAACCAACATCTTAGCATTTGTCAAGTAACATTTGAAAGCCCCTCTACATTAAAGCAGCAGAAATTATGGAATCGGCACATCCACAGCTCAACAGGATTGTCCTTAAATTAGGACGGTTTCATTTACTCATGTCATACATGGGTTCAATTGGACATGTCATAGGAGAAAGCGACTTGGAAGATCTTGAGCGACTGTTTACGCACCTAATTCTGTAATGCACATGCTGACAGGCCATGCTTAAGCCCGTACACTTCGAACCCATCTGTGGCTATCATGTCCATCCTACTGCAATCAACAGATGCTCTTGTACATGGCAATGATGTTCTGAAGCTTTTCTGAAATATTCAGCTTTCTATTATTTTTTTCCAATGTCATGTCTAATGCTCCAGGCCTAATGGCCTATTTCAAAATAATGCTACGATGCCTGAACTCCAATTTCGTCCTTATGACTGCAAACAAACTGAAATGCGTTTTCATTTCTGTACTGGCTTGAGGGTGAATCTGTCCAGTAAATGAACACATCTGTGAGTCACATCTGGCAGCAACTCGTTGATCTCGGGAAGTAGCGATTGCAGGATGGTGTAGACAGTCCTAAAGCTGTGGGACATTGTGTCAGAGACAAAGATGAAGCAACTGTGAGGAAGACCATTTTGTAGTTCCTGACCATTCGTGACCAACTCGTGTTATTCCGGGACAAGCCGAATAGCGACTGGTGCCCCTCTGGAAGGATTTCATATTGGCGCATGAACATCAGAACTACTTCAAACAAGAACGATAACTCTATTCCTGTTTGATTCCAAAGGTACCGAAGCACTCATACGTTGTATTGCTGTTTTAGCTTATTTATTTGAATTAATTAAACCTCTTTGATACAACTAAACAAGGAGAAATACATGTTTGTTAAAGACATATTCTAACGAAATTATTACTAGCATGGTCACATTATATTTCCAATTATATTTCTAAATAGAGCTTTATAATCACAAATGTGATTTGTTTGATTGAATATGCAAATAAGAATTTTTAAAATTCAGCTACATTAAATCCCAAAGCAGGTATTAAAAAATGAGTTCGTGTAACCTTGCTGCCATACCCCAGGTGGAATTATAAATGAATCCGCTGAAAATATTCTGAATGACCCCCAAAAAGTCAGACTGAATTATCCCCATAGATGTGCAATATAAGCCCAGTGTGAAAGATTAAGGTAATTAGTTACATATAGATATAACAATATTGTTTTGAAACTCGTTTTCTAAAATGTTAGAAGCGCACGTACAATCTCCAAAACAAGCCCGCGAGATCGTCAGAAATGCACTGAGTTGCACCCATGAGAGCCGTTATGTCAATAAACGCACGTGCGTGTATTTGAATCTCTCACCGTCCATGGCGTTATCCTCACTATATGCTACACGACGCAACACAGTTCTGTTAGTTACGTTCTTTGTGCTTTCAATATGACGATATATGTTTTTCACGATTTATTAAACAAACACATAATGCCATAACCGATTTATGTACTGGGGAATATTTTTACCAAAGCCCCGCAGTCATATTACGCGCGTTCTGATTGGTTTGTCGTATTTTCGCACATAACAAACATCGAGACGGGGACAAGTCTTCTTGGAGGTTACGGAAAGGGGCGAGTGGTGACGACTGCAGGCTGATTGGCCGTCACCCAGGGACTGACAGAGGTCGTTTTCCGCAGAGGTAGTCCATCTGTACTATGACATGAGAATCCGGCAGGGCCTCCTACATATGCCTAAGCTGAGCATATTGTGTCGGTATCTCGGTAATTTGATTTTGAAACTTGATCGTTTTTCAAGTTTTGAAGGAAAATAGCTCTCGATCAATTTTTGAAAGTAATACCTTCAGGCCTTCTTGAGTAGTTGTTTTGATGAAGGAATCCGAACTTCTTGTGTTGGTCACATTCAGCGGTTTGAATGTGTCCAGTTTCAGTGTTTTGTTTTTTGCTGCAGAGACAGGTGTTTCTAGATGTGAATGACACAAACATCAAATGTAACGGTCACAATCCGCAAAAATGGCAAGGGAAAATTTGACCTCGTGATACTCTGATCTGAATTTCAGAAAATGTTTCCATAGTCATTCTAGACTCGTTTCTGTTTCTTAGCATTGACCTGTTTAACTGCATCAGCTTTGCCTGGAAGTAATCTGGAATTGTCATCGTGCTCAAAGTATTCTGTAACTTCTAAATGGATGTGAAGCATTGTCTGTAAGCTGTACCGTGTGACGTCACCGACATTCTTTCAAAGATTTCCTTCTGTTAATCCTAGTGTGGTTTGAAATGCGGGAGATATATCTGTACTTTTTCACAACTTTGTGTCAATCTTGGCGTCATGAGATCTTTGCTGTTTGGAGCATTGGATGGTGATTTGTCTAACTGATCTGTCACAGTCGTACCTCCTGTTTTATTATTCTGTGTCAAATGTAGTGAGTGGTCTCTCATAGCGTTGGGGCGGTGGGTTAGACAAATGGTTAAAGCGTCTGCTCATCATGCTGAAGGGTTCGATTCCCCACCTGGGTACAATGTCTGAAGCCTATTTCTTGTGTCCCCCGCCATGATATTGCTGGAATATTGCTAAAAGCGGGCATAAAACCAAACTCACTCACTCTCACTTACTGATCCTTTCAATACGTCAGATAAGACAAACATTTTGGTCCTTTAGGTAAGATATCACTCAGCGTGCCTTTGCAACGAATCTACTGATGCGTTTCAAATTCTTCCTCCGTCCTTTGTGGAAAGGTAACTGTACAATCATTGGCGTAGTGGGAAGATCACCTGTACCGGGGACTGCATTATCTCTCTCTACCCTCGGAGCAGCCACAACTCCAATCTCAGTTTGAGTGAGTGAGTGAGTTAAATTCTAACGTCACATCGGCAATATTTCAGCCATATAGTGACGGGAAAGGTTTTGCATACACAATCAACATAAGTTGTTAAATAATCAGCAGTCATCGACAGACTGTAAACTAACTAGAGTATCACAGATGGTGTCTAAAACTAGCATTGAAGTCTCAGTTTTAGCTGCAGTTTATACAATAAGTCTGTGGTTGCGCACCTGCTGTCTAA
This sequence comes from Haliotis laevigata, assembly GCA_008038995.1. Lineage (NCBI taxonomy): Eukaryota > Metazoa > Mollusca > Gastropoda > Lepetellida > Haliotidae > Haliotis > Haliotis laevigata. The sequence goes on along the minus strand of VKKT01008611.1, from coordinate 53,046 downwards.
CTTTCCTCCGGCGCTTAGTTCTGGCTTGCCTATTGAGCTGAGATGTAGGTATGTCAATTTTACTACTCTTTCAAGTTTTCGTTTCGTGTATCTTTTCTCCTCTTTGAGTTTCTTTCTTTCTCTCTGATTCTGCACAATCTCCACATGACTATTGAACATCGTGACAGAAACTATTTATACTCTTACACTTAAAATTGTGTACAAGCGGGCAATCCACGTGAAGATACTGTATTTGAGGAATAATTCATTTACATTACATATCAATTCAATATCAATTCGGTCTAACATTCATCTAATTTCCAAACACAGTACGTTTATCTCCTAAGTATACGAACTCCTTTCATATGCCCGATGAATTAATATGCAGCGTAGAATATAACTGCCGATATAGGTGCGATCAAATCCATATACTTTGACGTTGTATTGTGTGGAATGTCTGCCTACGTCAATACCTTTTAAAAAAATCACCAAACTTTGACATCATTAATTCATTTGAATACCGCGAATGCCATACCAGCTTAATGTCATCATTGGCCGAAAATCACGGTTCCTCGCACTGTCACCAAAGATACCACACAAAAGAGAGTTGTCAAAGTTGAATGGTGTTCTTCTAACTTGTGTCGATCCTTGTCGATCCTTGCGTGTTCCCTCTCTCCTGTAAGTTATTCAACTTCATCTGTCGTGAGGAGGTGGAGTAGCCTTGTGGTTAAAGCGTTCAAACATCACGCCGAAGACCTGGCTTTGATTCCCTCATTCAACTTCATACGTCGTGTCAGCTGTGCATCTAGTATCTTGATTTTATCAAATCAAAATGATAAGGAGGTGTGTTGTCAACGTCCATAACGTCTTAAATCTTTGCTTGGCATTTGGAGTCTACATTTGCCAACTGCAGCTGGTGGATTCTATAAGCATCCCGAACATTGGCATCAAGTTATGTCAGTCCAAATGTATTCAGTATGGATGTCGAGGTATCGGATACAACGTTGAAACTCTAACGTGTCATCTATCAGAAAGGACAACAGANGTGATTTTGGAGGAGGCTGAACACTTCTTTGATCCTACACGTCTTTCAGATGTAAGTACTTACTCAATATCTACAATGAACTCCTGCATTTAAATTTAAATGAACCCGTGAAGTACCAGGTTAGAATTGGTCTTCAGTAACCCATACTTGCCGTAAGAGACTACTGAAGGGATCGGGAGATCAGGCCCGCAGACTTGTTAACACATGTCATCGTATCCCAATTGCGTAGATCGATGCTCATACTGTTGATCACAGGATTGTCTGGTCCAGACTCTAATATTTAGCTGGACTATGGCTGATTGTAAAACTAAATTCACTCACTAGTGACATTGTCTCAATAATATACGAAGAACACAAAATAAGGGAACCTAAGTAACTTATTTATGAACCAGGCTGTATATTCCCCAAAATGTGAAAAACATGCAGGATTTAAGTCAATACCGAGTTTGACCACCGTATGCAGCAACAATGGCGTGTCACAATGCCTTGTTGTCTGACAAAGTCACGAGACCTATCCTGTCTTGCGCTATCATCTTGAAAGATGAAGTTACGTCCTACACTGCGGGGCAATAACGAGGTGCAAGATTCCGCTGAATTGCTGTATTGTCAGGCTACCGTGAACGAGAAGATCTGTACTCCTATTGAAGGAAACCCCTCCCCAAACCATAACACTCTCTCCACTGAAGGAATCATGCTCCATGATAGTTTTACGACTGCACTACGTCGTCGCCATACACGTTTGCAGTCATCAGTGAATCGTAAACAGAACCTTCACTCGCCAGAGAGCATGCCGTGACGCCATCAACATACAGTCAACACCTGACGTTGTTGACACCACTGTACATGAGCCTGTCTGTGGGCCTGTGACATGACAATACCATACAGACTCCTTGCTTTCTGACCAGCCTCACGGAGTCTGTGACGTAACGTGCTACAGGAAAGACGTATCTCAGTTGCAGTATGCAACTCTCGCTTCAGTTACGAAGTGCAATAACGTGTTAGAGGCGGTCTTGTCTGGCTGTAGTCTTCCGATGGCGTCCACGACCCCTCCTCACCAGTCTGATGGAGTAGAGCTTCAAGCCCAGAGATAACACTCTCTGACTGCGAAAAAAACTGGCAAATCGATTCTCGGTTTCTCCGGACTGCAACATACCTATGATATTTTTGAGCTAGTGTTATATACTGTCGCAGTGGCATTTTGCGTGACACTAAAGGAGCCTTCCGTGCATGCAGTGCACGTGCGGTCGTGATTTGAAATCATTTAGGAATACATTAGTCAGTGTGTTTAATTGCTCTGGGCTTGGAGTTCAGGATTTAGAACAGTTGAACCGTAAACTCGCCATGTCAAGTCAGAAAATATCAGTGTTGGGGTTCCCTTTTTGGGGGGTTCACGAATAGATATAAAATGTAACTCATAACGTCTCTCTTCAGGTCCAAGCCGGAYTCTGTACWTTCAACACGTGCCTAATGATGAGATGCCTGGAGACTCATGCTGCCAAGACTGTCTGTGTCAAAGGTACTCACAGTGTTTTAATGTTCAACAGTAAAGATTAACATTTTAAAACTAATACTGAAAATTGTGTCATGTCTACATGCTTTCTTTCAGATGGACATTATCAAACATATAACCAAACCTTTGTCAGCACTACTCTCATTGATGCCTGCTCACTTGGAGACCTGTATCAAGTTAAAAACAGATTGTCTCAAGATACTGCAAACATCAATATAAGAGGTGAGAATGGTAGGACACCAGCAATGTTAGCGGCAGAGAAAGGACACAGAGAAATACTTGAATTACTTGTGAAGAAAGGTGCAGATTTGTCTCTTCTGGATGATAGGGATAACAATATCTTACACGTTGCCTCTTTGGGGGGAAACTTAGAGACAGTGAAGTATATCCACTCACAGAACATCATTGACATTGAGAGTAGGGGAGAGAACGGGACTACCCCGTTGAGGATAGCAGCACTGTTTGGGAAGATGGAAGTGTTTTCTTTCCTTATCGAAATAGGAGCTGAAATATCAAAAGAGGATCACCATGGAAGAAATATCCTCCATGTAGCCTGTCAAGGAGGAAATGTAGATATAGTGAAATGTGTCCTCGGGCATAAAGCGCTGTACATAAACAGTACTGATTACAAAGGAATTACACCATTGATGTCGGCAGCAGGTTATGGGAACAAAGTGGTGTTTCACGTTCTGATAGATCGAGGAGCGGATGCCTTAGCAAAGGATGCTACAAACAGAAATATCCTTCATTGGACCTGTCAAGGAGGAAATGTGAAGATATTGAATTTTATCCTGACACGAAACATTGTGGACATAAACAGCAGAAATAAAGACAAGACGACTCCATTGTTGGTAGCAGCATATTATAAGAA
>VKKT01008607.1:13547-24329 GCA_008038995.1 Haliotis laevigata | reverse complement strand
TTATCGTCTGCTTTCAGGATGGAATACATTTTGGGTCTCAAGCCGATGTATTCCGCGATCGGCGTGCCGGCGCATTCGTCCTTCATCTTGCCGAGCACTTTTTAATTAATAATGTCATGCATCGGGTGGTCCTTGGGGTAGTCACTGGTGTCGTACATGCGTATTTTGTTCTTCATGTCCTCTAACACGTCCTCGGTTCGAATTTCCATCAGCAGGGAATCCGTGTCCGTGTACAGCACTTAACATCTGGCGTCATACTGGTTTTTCAGTTCGTTGTAATAAAAGTCGTACAGCAGGTGTTTTGATAAGTCAAGGATAGTAATCCCCATGTAAACAGGCCGGTTGAATTTGATTTGACTTTTTCTCATGTGCAATGCTACCAGATCGTCGCTGAATATTTTGCTTCAGTTTTTCTTCCTCTTTTGATCGGACTAGTTTCACGTTCACGCAATTTCTCAAATTCTCCATCATCTTACCAAACACTGAGTTGTTCATGGTCTTGTACAGGTGCTTACAAGTCGTGTTTACCTCTGAAGAAAGGCTGAAAGTACTCAATGGAACCATCCGTCTGCTGTTTATCAAGCGACATTTTCACCATGATTTGAAATTTGAAACTTCCCTGATTGTTCAGTTCCTCATTGACTTTGTCAGTGATCAGAGGTTTGACGTCGCCGATGTCTATGTTTTGGTCTACATTCATCTGCCAACCTCTCAGATAATTACCTATCGCGCGTTCAGTTCGCACGAACTGTAGGTCTACGACTCTGTGTTGGTGCAACAGTTCGACGAGCTCGGCTCTCCTCATAAGGGAGTAACTTACCATCCCCAACTCTTTTGCTTGGAGTTTGAGTTGTTTCACAGTGGGTTGTTCGTGCAGCCGTTCAATAAGCTCATCTCTCCTCAGGCGGGAATAACCCATCAGCCCGAGCTCTTTCGCTTGGAGTTTGAATTGTTTCACAGTGGGAGGGGGTTGCATGTTGAGTAAACTCAACACCTCGTTCTCGGACAGTAGTCATTGTTATACATAGTTGCAAACCGAATCTCTAACTAGGCCACCAGGTAGGTAGGGGAGGTAACTCTATCAGCCTTATTTACTGAGTAAAAAATAAAGCGCGCATAATATATTTTTTTTAATATGTTATTTGAACATGTGGAGGGGTAGCAATAATAGGTCCATTTCAGCGGTGTAATCAGCTATACTTAGATAGACCGTTTCGATTCTGTACTCAACAAGGGGGAAGCGTTCCAGGTGTTCTTGTATGTTTTGTAATGAGGTGTTGAAATACGTATCTGGTTGAGTCGTGATTTTTAGTCCACCTGTGATGGGGAAACTAACCTCAATACAAATCGAAATTTGAAGCGTCCCAGGTCGTTCAGTTCCTCTCCAAGTTTGCTGGTGATTATAGGTTTGATATCGGTGACGGGGATAATATTGGTTACTTTCATCTGCTAGATTTTCAGATAACCTTCGGGGTTCTAGTAGTTTGCAGGAACTGTAAATCGGTCGGCTCTTGAACAGTATTCATTATTATACTTAAATGCGAAACCAATCTCTAGTTAGGCCTCCGACTATGTAAGAAGGGAGGTAACTCCGTCAGCCGTATCTGGCAGGCACAAAAAAATAAATTTTCATTCAGAGGAGGCGCTTACATTCGTTCAAATATCATTTTTTCTTCTCGTAATAAGTTGGTTTCGGACCACTTTCACCCCGTGGGATCTACATAAGAAGTAATGACATTTCACTCCAATGCCACATACAGAGCACATGTAGTTCACGAAACCTTTTGTTATACTCTTCATGTGTATGCAACAAAACCCCTCATTCCTGCATTTCCTACCGCAAATGTCAGTTTTCCCCATAAGCACGTATTGACARCGATACGGAGCGGGTCTCATCTTTGTTATATTCAAATGAATATTTAGTCTAATTGTTTCACAATTAACATGGTCGCTGCTAGGCCCAGTGCGATGAAGATCAGTTCTCGATTTTTTTGTTCCGGAGAAGGCGCATTTTGAGGCGGCATTGACGTCCTTGAACATTCAAACAGCATGGTTTTCATGCTCGAGTTGATAGTTAATGAAATCAAGTCTCTGCATGCGTTTTTTGGGGAACTCGGTTTACGTGGGTTGTTATTTCTCCACGGCTATATCGTGGCGGTTTCGTTTTGCTTCTACCTCAGCCGCATTCGACTTTCGTAAGTTCGAGAAAAGGTAATTGCTCCCGGAAAATGCCAGGCCATTGACTAAAGCCCCGCCGACCATCATAGCGATCGTTGCCATTCTATATACGTTTATGTTACTTTAAAATATTTTCCGGTATGATTGCTTGTTTTACGAGGATGACCTTGGTGGTCATTACCATGCCCAAATTCATGATGAGCATGCCCATGTCCTGCAGGTCGAAATCGAGTTTGATTGTTGGTTGTTTGAGAATCATTTTTGTTAAACGAGCGTAACCTACAGCTAGACCGGTGACCAATGAATGTTTCCTTCAGACATAATGTATATAATATAGAAATATATTTACTTTATAACATAATATGCGGGTTTACCTCTAATTGTGTGGTTGTTGTGTTGGTTTTCGGGCTGAATGTGGTTTGTTATATAACATAAATAATGTTGCAACAGCAACCGCCTTTGCTTGGCTAAACCGCCTTATCTACCAGCGTCGACTTTTTTAGGATTCTTCTTCTTAGTGACTTGTGTCGGTGTTTCCTCCTGTTCATGTTTTGGAGCCGGAGTCATTTCTTGCTGGGCAGTTTCCATCTTGTATACTATTATTATTATTTTTTTCCTCTTTAAATTGACAATGCTTTGCCATGATAATCGCTGCGGTTACCGGGGCTAAAAACACACGGCATTTGTGGTACAACACGCAGCTGATAGCACCCAAAGCGTGTTCGATGAACGGATCTTTCTCGAGATCTTCCCACAGGTAAAGTCRACGTTCAGGGGTAATGGGAAGGAAGTACGATGCGATGTAGATCTGCATCATGGTCGACCCTATAGTTTTCGTCATCTCGGCCCCGAGGCGGGTTTTGTATCTCGCATACAGCTTATCGATTTCATCGGGAGGCATTTTCTGAATTTTATCAGGAGTGTGGTCGCCGCCCAAGTATTGTTTGGCTTTGCCACTGACCGTGAGTACTACTAGTTTCTGTCACTTGTCATCGCTTTTATCATCCGGCACCAACATTTGTTCGAGTAGTTCATTGCACTCCATTTTATAATGAAACAAACGATTTTTAATTCTAATAAAATAATATCCAATGCACGTAAAACATAGCGAGATAAAAGTTAAGTTACACATGATGAGAATGCTGTGTTTTGGGTGTCGACCAGAAAACGCTTAATACGATAGCATGTCTCTCTTTTTTGTTACCTCTTTATTAGCGCTGCAGTTGCTCAGTATGAACAGCGTTGACTCCCTTTTAAATTTCCCATGATAAGCTTTCAAGAAATCCTGGAGACGTGTCTCCGGATCGACTTTGTGCACGTCTGGGTCCATCTTCACCCAAGATCTCTCCGTGTACGTTTTGTTGATGTGTAAAGTACAGCAAATAATAACGATGTTATTGAACACGTCCCGATAGTATCCTTCCAGCATGTTCAACACAAAAACGGTCTTCCCACAGCCYGTCTGACCGCACACGATAGTGCAGTGTGGATCTGGAGATGGCTTGCACGAATCTTCCATTGTGTATATAAAGTTGCGCGTCCATAATCATCCATAATAATTTGCCTTCGTTTTGGGCCTTTTTAGTGATTTGGACGGTTATCCCCTCACTAGCGTTGTCGATGCGGCGGCCGCTACCATGCAACCGATCAGGTAATCCCCAATTTGCACGGAGAATAGATCCTCTTTTACGTTGAGTAGCCCTTTCATCTCATCCCACTGCTGGTGTGCCCTCATATACCTTGTCTGAACAGTTGGGTGGGCACGCCCGCGATGGTTACTTCCACTTTCTTGATTTCGGGGTTGAAAAACCTTTCGCTTCCTCTCCGAAATGGTACGTAAAACTCAACGGGAGCGATCAAGATGCCTTGCATTTATTGCGCCGGCACGTTCAAGTTGATGTTCCACAGCATGTTGCTCTTGTCCCGTACGATCGTCCGGTGCCGCAGGACTTTGTCGTACGGGATGGAAAGCTTTCCCGTGGACTGGTTTCAAACCTGTTGGGCCAGCTCCGGGCTTGTTCCCATGTTGAACTCCAATGTCGAGAGCAACTTGAAGTCGAGTTGCACACAAAACCAGTTCCCATACGCTCCATACCCTTCAACGATGGCTTTTTTCATCCGCCGGGATATTGTCGAGCTGAACTTGCATGAAGTCGTACCCGACGCACAATCGAGTCAATTTACTGATACCTTGACACACATCATTATTACGTTCACCTTTGCTTTTCCATAGATCTATATTACAGTAAAATACATCGCTGTCGTCTTAACTCAACACCTCGTTGCCGCTGATTTTGATGGTGGTTTTCTTGACGATGGCAGGGTCGATATTATGCATGAGTTCACATTTGTCATTGTCGGAAGTCAATGCGATGTTAAACGCCAGTCGAAACATGCCGGGAACGATAAGGTCATTCTAGCACATGTTTTGGAATCGAACCAACAGTGTTTGTTTTTTATCTATCTTGCTCCTATTATTGGTGAAAGTCACCGACTGATGCACGACTTTGACGTGGAGAGGCTCTCTTAATCTTTGAAAAGGATCTAGATTTCTTCCGTATTGTGACATTATATATATAGAAAATATATACGTTTAATATAATTAATATAATGGGCGATATCGAAATGACCGATTTCACCGACCAGTCTCAGGTGGACACCTCGTTCATGGGTGTCACCATTAGCAACGAACTTTTAAAGCAGGCCGTAGACGACTATAACGTATTGAGGCGAGATAAAAATTACGTCAGACCGTGGGGACGAGACTATTCCAACTTCGAAATTGATAACAACGTGGTGCTGCAATTGAAAGCTCATCCGGAGGTCGATCTCATGAACAAACACATGAGAAAAATGTTTGCCTTGTCGACACTCACCAATCGCTCTGGTGGGAATCAACTGATCCGCAACGAAATAAACATGCGAGATTACGGTGGTGCACAACCCAAAAAACATATCGTTAAAGATCTGCAAAAGACTCGAACCAAACTCGGCGCACCTGTGAGAGATTCAAGACGGGCTCAACCACATACTCGCCACGATGAACAAAGCCCCTTACAACCCTCGAATCGCTGGTTAATAACATCGCCAAGCTGAATGCACTAGACGACCGTATCCCTTACGAGAAGCCAAAACTCGAACAAGCGGATGACCAAGACGAGATCAGCAGGCAGCATATCGAGGAGAGATTACGCGACTTACAGGAGAAAAGATTGACTCAAATAGAAGCCGCTTCCACCAACCAAGAAGCCCTTCAATCCCAAATCAGTCGCCTGCGAGAAACCAGCGACCGAGTCCTCCACGAGGAAACCACGTTGGCCAACATGATTCGAACTCTGTTCCGGGAACAAGGCATTACCATCACGAGCGTTCTTACAGCATTGGCCTTCATCATATTGACCCTGGTTGTATCGCTGACGGGCGGTGGCGGAGGCACACCACCAACACCATCACCTAGTGGCGGCATCAGAGATTGGATAAAAGAACTCGGTGAAGCCATGGCTAAACTTGCAGGCAAAGCTGCCAAAGTGCTTCCAGGAATCCTGGGTAGCATCGTCTCGTGGCTACTGAGTACGCTGGCAAAAACTGTCACGTGGCTCGGACAAAACCTGTGGGCAGCCATCGTCGCAGTGGCAGGTCTGGTGTACGTCGCGGCTAAGGAATTTTTAACCAAATGAGGCACAGTCCAACCGTGATCCCCCCAACCACAAGTGCTGTTTTCCTATCGAGTTGTTCTTTATTTTCAACCACCTCACATGGTGAAAGGGGCTATGGTGGTTGTGTCTGAACAACCCTAGGCTTCAGGGATGATGCCACTATGCCAGTTTCACTGTTACGTACTGATGGTTAAGACGTTGATATGTTTTGATTGGCGGTGGCGATGACAATTTCATTGTTGTAGCCCACCACTTTATNGATTCTCAGTTGCATGTCGCTCGGAGCCATATACAATCCAACACCGAACACGTAGTCGACTTACTGCCCGGCGTATTTCAACACATTTTGGTGGATGGCACTCGGTAGATCAAGAGGATCATTAATAGCATCTTCAACGTTGGACACAAACTGTGTCTGCGCGTCGTAAGCAATTCCTTTACCCACGATGCTGGAACGCGTTTGCGTCTGAGCACCCAGCACAGCCCACGCGTACATTCGAATTGAATTGTTCAATCTGATGACACCAGCACTAGTAAACCCTTTCGAAGTGTCCAGCATGAACATTTTCCAATCCTCCGCGGGTCCCTGCTCAAACCTCCAAATGCGGTAATCCTTGCTGTCGTCGAAAGCCTTGTAAATGTCGTTCCACTCGTTCGTCTAGACGTAATGATACGACTTGTAACCCCAATCTTTCACCAGCTGTTTGCTGGCTTTCGCTAGAGACATGCTGTGAACAATGGGAAAGCCCAACCCATGGTTCAGACCCGGCAAACACCAATCCGTCTTTGGATGGAGTTCGAATTCATTGCAAATTTGTTCATATGCCCGTCGATCGTACGGATTGGTGACTGCATCCCACCCTTTGTCCTGTGGAAGCGGAGCACTGATTTCTTTGAGTTTACGTCTAATCTGATAGTACACGTGAAACATAAACACAGATCGACTCAGCGGGGCACTCCGAGTGTCACTCAACACCACGCCGCACCCCCTTGTAGCGCACCAGACGGCGAAATTGAATTGATTCTTCCAGAACTGCATCAGGTTGTTAAACCAAGCATTCACTGTTTTCACATTTGTCACCGAAACCTTGTAATTTTTGAACACATCAATAAACTGTGCTCTGAAATGAAAACCATCTGCATCGACCACGGTCTTCATGTTCGTGAAATCTATATCCATTTTAGGGTAAAACACTCCCTGTTTGTACATTTTAAAACAATTATATAATGGACATACTTTATATGTACGTAACACTTCCTGGACTAACAGGCGGTGAGTCCGTTTAACTGATGCACATGATCGATAACACGTCAGGTCGCACTCTGCGATATCACCTACCTACCGTGATGGACCAACATCAACAGCAGCAACAAGAGGCTCTTCGTCAATGTTAAACGTAACCAAATAACGGATGGCTACTACAGTGTTTGCTGGCTCAGCGATGAAGTCTTCGAACCCATGGGAGTCTAACTCAAATTTAACGACTCGAACGGCACAGTCGTGTTAACTAACAACAGAAGAAACGTCTTGAGACTCAGTCGGCCGTTTGCAAGAACACTCGGGTTGCCGTCTAGCAAAATACCCCCAACAAACACCGTCACAGGTATGGAATTGCCAGACCTAGTTACATACCGTGAACTGTACGACGGACAACATTCAAGGTGAATGCCCTTCTATGCTGCTGAGAGCAGTGCCGGTGAAAACGGAAAAGTACAACGACGGCAGAACCGAATCGTTTTTGTCACGGCAGTACAAGAAATTAACACAAGGTACCATCTTGGAGTTAAAAATATGTATTTTAGATATAAAAAAGCATCCTATTAACATAGGGTACCTTAGCATACAACCTAGCGATCTCCGACCTCGAGTACACTCGTGGATTTGACGACCCAGGAATAGACGGTAAACTGTACACGTTGCAACTAAAAAAATAACATTTACAAGCGCGTTGAAGTCCCTGCCGGGGGATCCGACAGTAACTTAAGTGATATCGTCGATACCGCAGGAGCGAACAGCAACACTCATTACAGCCTAGTCCACAACGACGATAATGAATGGACGATATACCCAGCGTTTGGTGGCAAACTGTTCGACTTAGACGACGTCGAGACAATGGTCATCGCTCGAAACAAGCAGTACAGCCTCGTCTTCACCAATGACAACAAATGGGGTTTGGTTCACAGAAAACAAAGACCACCACCTAAACAAAGTTGTGAACAACGGAACCCTGCTTGTGGCTTATGTCCGGGCGCAGAGATGCACCGTGGATGTCGAATCCTTGTCGCATCTTGATATACTCGCTCACATACTCTCAAGCAAACCCGGGGCACAAAACGTGGGATTGCAGGTGGTGTCATAATTCGACAATGTGGCCAACATCCTGGAAAATATACCAGGGAATTCCACGCTGATCATCCAAGTCTACCTCAGTGAGCCATCTTCGCGTGAAGTCGAAACCGTGAAAGGAATCAAACTCCAGTGGGCCAAACAACATCAATATCACGTTTGTTCTGTTTACGTGCGGGTGAACGTCGATTCCCACACCAGTCTGCAGGGAGTAACAGTTAGCGTGGAAGACACGATACCTCTCACCAAAATCGTCCTACCCGACAACATACATCTCATGGGGTTGATGTGCACACCTGTGAAATTATCAGAAAAACAATTGGAAACTATTTTATAATATCTTTATATAGACGATGAACAATCATCATCCCAACGTCACGCTTGGCGATCTAGGAGACACGGAGGGATTCGATCTGCCTGGTGATGAAAACGCCTTGTACTTTAAAGACAACGTGTACAAGCGGGTGTCGTTAGCAGACTTTAAAGAGTCCGAAAGGTTGATCAACATGACCCTCACCTCACCTTACATCTCCTTAAAAAAAATGGTTATGTCTCCGAAATTAAGAACAACGGTAGCTATCTTGGGTCTTTCTTTCTGATTCTGATTCTGATTTCGCTGCATCTTTAGAGGTAAATTAGCCAGATACCAAGAGGATTTTGCAAATGGCATAGAAGACGCCACACTCATCATAGAAGTCTATCTTGGAGACGCTTCTTAGGGACAACTTTACCTAGGTGTATAATAAGTTGAGAAGACAGGCACAAATACCAACGTTGCCGTATTATCATACAATTGGAATCGACACCCTTAGTAAGCCTCGATGGGGTCCATGTAGAATATAATTTCTCTGCTCCAATTGAGGCTTTTTACATGTACAATAATATAAACCTCATAAGTATCAAATACATTGATCGGAAATTAACAGAAAAACAATTAAAATTTTTCTTGTAAACTATATACATATTATACACACAGGATGGGACTGTACCCAGTAGTAGATGAAGTAGCAAAAACCCTGGAAACTGTAGACGTATTTCGGTTGAAACAGTTATGTGCCATAAAGCCTAAACTAGAACAAGATCACAATATACGGGCGTCATTAAGTACGAAATATAATAGAGCTTTCAATTTCGTGGACGGGGTCAATACCACTCTAATGGCAACCAGCATGAGATTAGGAGCGGTAGGTGCCGGCTGTTGTCCACCATCGTAGCCACACCTATAGTGCTAGGCATTGTAATAACAGCTGGGGTGGGGTTGGTATTTAAGTTTGCATCTCGCAAATTACATCGTAAAGCATTGAAAGACGATGAAATCTGAATTCTGGCAGAAGGAAAGTTAAACACGATAAGCGATCATATTTCCACAGCACTCACGGACAGTAAAATCTTAGAGGATGAGTTTCATTTGGTCCTCTCGGAACTCGCAAAATATCACAGAATGAAACAAGAGATTCGGTCCAAGTCTCGTAAAAGCACTACCATCAGCAAAGACGAGAAAAAACGGACATAGAAGAAGGGGTACAACAAGCCCGACGAGCCTTCATTATGAAAACCAAAGAAATCATAGGAGATTCACATTAAATTSTTTCGCCGAGATCAACATTATATAGGTTGATATGAAACATAGCTGAGTGTTGGTTTGCGGCCATAGTGACCGGGTTGGATGGGGATTCAACAGTGGTATATACACTAGCGGAAGAGATTAGGGCCTGATAAAACCTTTTTTTCATAAATAAAGCTTTACAGAGGCTTTTGTCAAAAGTGATCTCGTACCGCTATTCTATATACTACTTGTGCATCACTTCTAAATGTCACTCAAAGACCTGATAACAGATATTTCGCCTTTGGTAATCGAGGATGCAGTGTGGTATGATGTTATACTACTGTTTCATTACACTTTCCTAAACATGACGTACACAGCTTTGTTACGTTATTTTTATATTATATCTTTTGAAATGGGATATAATATCCACTTCCCTTATCTATAAGTCCTCTTGAAGTTAAAAGATCGATAATTATTTGCAAAGTGTTGTCGTTATAATTGTGATTACATATGTTAAATGAAGGTGTAGAAATCAATCGGTATTTCACATTGCTACTGTCACAAATATGATTTTGGCTTTATTCACAATTAGTGTATAGTTTTCAAAGATGTCACTATGAATACCTATTATATAGCTTACTTTGATATAAGTCGTCCAATAATCTGAAAACTAAATGTTCTGCTGTACAATTACGTTATGAGGAATATACTGATAACGTTCAAGACGACCACTCTCTTATCGGGCTACACTTGTCTGGCGCCTTACAATATTAAACAAGAAACGTTGTAACGTTCACTTTACATTTAGCATTGTCTGAAATATTGATACCGACTGTTGTCGAGGTTTGCGAAAAGGTCGTTGATCACGAAATGTAGGGAATGCTGGGAAACGCGGTCCATAGACGTGGCGTTCATTTGTATGTTCACGTGACTTGTCCTAGGTTTGATCAGCACTACGTTCTTTAATATAGTTCACAGATAGTCTTCGTTTCATAGAGTTCACGCTTTGAAGTATGACTTCTCAAGTGTCGTGGCTTTGTTTTACCTTATTCCCG
>VKKT01008603.1:4757-16476 GCA_008038995.1 Haliotis laevigata | reverse complement strand
TCAGACACATTATACTGACTCCGAGTCGACCAGTCCTTGTATCCATTAATGCCGAGCACCAGGCAGGGGCCAACAAGTACCATATTTTAACGTCTTTGGGGATGACGCGGGATGACCCGCGACCTTCCGCTCTCCGGGCGGACGCTCTCACCACGGCGGTCGCTGATTGGGTAATTACTCAAAGAGTGAATGTTCACGTGTGAAATAACATGCACACATTCTTCATTCGAGCAGGTCAGATGAGTCACAGGGTCAAGGGATGATGACCTGTTCTCATTATCATAATGCAGGCAATATATGTCAGTACCCGAATTAACCCCAGGCGACACAAGTTGCCTACAGCCTCGTGTCTATTAAACAACGATCTGATTACACAGATTAAAATAAATCGATTGGTTGGGGCAATAAATACATATATGTATTTAACAACGAATCAATTCGGCTCCCCGCACCACTTCTGACAAATTTTCAAATGAAAAATTCATACAAATTTAAGTATGCAGCCTTTCAGGATCAAACCCTCTTTCGATCAAACACTAACTGGCCTGGCGAGCCCTTGTGCGGGATACGCATTATGTCGGACAGAGCACGTTAAATCATCATCACTATCGTCACCAATTAATATATTTGTGTTTATTAAAATTGTATGTCGGTAATGTCGTTATAGTCGGGTTATGTCGAATGTACTGTTAATGCTCCAACTAGTGGTGGTCCGATTAATTGAAATAATCGAAGATTGGTCGCAGTGACTAGACGACCAAGCAATCGATCATGTTTTCTCATAATTGAACACAAAAAATTCCCGAACACTTGTTTGCATTAACAATATTTTTCACAAGGTTGGTTTTGTCTGTTACATGACCACTACAAGCTCGTTCCAAGTCATGGTTGAATTTATCTTCAAGACTCCAAGAAATTAATATTCCTAACCTAGCAGTCATTCTTTAAAGATGTGAAATTTGCCAATGCCTTTTGTGCAATTTCCAAAAACACCAAAGAACTACAGGGTTTTTTCTTTATTTGTTTTGTCCATTAACAAAAATAATCAGGAAAATTTCATAAATGACGCTAACCAATTATTTTCGATGATTGGTCTGTTGTAATGAACCAATCATCAATTATGAGATTTTGATCAATTCCCAGCACTAGCTCCAACACTATGTGAGAATTAGTGACATTACTTACTACAGAGAAGGGCGAAACGCGTGATGACAACATGTGTCTCATAAATGCCAAAGTGTATGCATTAATGGAATCATACTTGTATGAATGGTGCCTTAACGCACTCACTCGTATGGAATCTGCAAGAACGTGAGGTGAGGTGAAATGGGGTTTAACGTCGTACTTAAGAATATTTCGCTCATATGACGACGCGCATGCGTGTGTATGTATGGCTGCTTGTACTAGCCCAGACTGAAGCTGGTTTCATAGTGCCAGCTCAGTGAGACACCATATGCATGCCGCAGTTAAGCATCAATAGCCAACTCAGACACATTATACTAACTCCGAGCCGACCAGTCCTTGTTTTACCCATTAATGCCGAGCTCCAGGCAGGGAACAACAAGTACCATAGTTTTGGTAAGACGCGACTGGGGATCGAACTCGCGGCCTTCCGCTCCCCGGCGGACGCTCTTATTGGGAAATTTCCCGAAATTGTACGCATCAAACCCTTGTGTACATAAACAGCATGTCATTGAAAAGAAAACTCACATTTTGAATAAACATCCACTACCAGCTTTACTGTCTCAATCTGTACCTAACGCTTTACTGTAGTATAGTTACTTGTTTACACAATAAACTACCACTCGTCAGACTCGGCTTTTGATAAAATTTATGATCCTATTAGATGTTTAAGTCTTAATCCGTTTATTATAGGTTTACAGGGTCTTCATTGCCTCTGTGGGTATTGTCAATTAACGGTGTTGTTATAAGCACAGCTGCCATCAGTTATCGCCCATCACGGGTGTTGTGACAATGATTGACACCTCGGCCTCAACAACACGATGCGAAATTGACAATTACCTTTATGAATGCGCAGCCAGTGCAATGTTACGTAAACAGAAGGGATTTACAAGAGTCTTGGCGTCTGATGTTGTGACGGTAATGTAGACTTGTGGATATAAAAGATAACATGAGTTTATTGGAGGTATCATTAACACTTGAACCGTGCAACTAGTTCGAACGAAGAGAAACGTAGAAGATCTAGCAGGTTTTGAGTAGTTTCCCGAGACTTCACTCAAGCAGACTGTTATCGACAAGTGTCCTTAGTAAATCGAAGCGTCGTAAAAAAAGGTACATGCACGGTTTTACTTGATCTGATTTAATGTTGCATTTCTTTTCAACCTTACAATCGATACAAACTGACTTCGTATAACTCAAATAACTAAAATGATGAAAACGTAAAATGTATCTAAAATAAGTGAATATACATGTTGAACGGCATACACATAAAGGCGAGAGTTTATAGATGCCATTTTCTTCATTTTGAGGTACACGATGTTTCGAAGTATATCTAGTACATTCGTGTTCCTTCATCACCTGAATGTATCTAGTTAGAATTTTGGAATGTAAATCGTATTTTTTTATATATTTATTTTAATTTACGTTACCTTTTTATATTTATTACATTATATTTTTTAAATATATTTAATACATTAATACACTGTATGGCAAGGCATCGATGTATGTAAAGCTTCATGTACTGGTAGGGTCAAGTGTATTTCGAGTGTCTCACACCTTGTTTGTTGAACTGAAACGAGATGATTCAGCGGATGTTCGTAACATTCGCCGATTAGGCGTAATATTACAAATGTTAGGTTACATGTACGACAGCAATGTTACGGCTAATCACCGTTAATAATCGATCATGAAGGTGAATATTGAGTAAGGTTTCTTACTGATGTCTCCGATCTGGAAGTTGCATAATAAATTAATCAAGAAAGAATTCGAAAAACCGCTGAGTAGGCTTTTAAATGTCAATACGTTTTGCTAGGTGCTATGTTTTGGATTATACGCTAGGTAAAAAAAATAAAACAATATTTTCTACTAGTGAAAAAATATGCGACTGAGCCTATACGACCAAAGAGAATATGTGCGACTCCAAAACTCACATCTATTTCATTGCGAGTTAGGGGCGGTGGGGTGCCTAGTGGTTAAAGCGTTCGCTCGACATGCCAAAGGCCCGTTCGATTCCACACATGGGTACTATGTGAAGCCCATTTCTGGTATCCCCGCCGTCGTATTGCTGGAATATTGCTAAAAGCGACATAAAACTAACCTCACTTACTCATATTGTAATTTGTAAGCCCATTGCTGTTGTCCCCTGTGGTGATATTGCTGGAATATTGCTTAATGCGGCGTAAAACTAAACTCGCTCAGTCAATTTCATTACGATATTGGAAATATCGTCACGTGTAACATGTACATGTGAGACGTGATTAAAAAGGTCGTCAGATAGCGCGCCTCGTTATCCTTCATCTAAGTCGCTGATATTAATCACGTTAAGGCGAATTATCCTCAGTTCTCATTTGTGATAAGATGATATTAACTGTCGTAACAGTGTCGTTCAATAAGCATCATCGTGGGAGGAAGCGAAGTCCCTGTCGCGAAAGCGGAAAACGTGCTGTTGTCACCACGGCAACTGCTGCGTCAGACCTATCCCGTGTCGACCCACGCTGTGTGGCTATAATTAGATCCCGGACACTGGGTTTACCGCAAAGGTTTATTTATCACTGGCTGACGTGCGTCACGTTGTTCGCTGTGAGCTACACCTAAATCTCCACTGTGAAACTTCAGTTAGCGTGTATTGGTCTAACCGAGAAGACGTCGCCCTGTAAAAACCCCCTCAGATCATGTAATTTTGGATTTATGAAACAAAAGGTACGTTTTAACAATTTGTTGAATTTTGATATCGTATGACATGTCTGAGAAAACATGAAAATTACGTTCTGTAATTCAAATCCTGTGCTGTAGTGAAAGACCGAATGGTAATTACATTCGACATATTTCCATGAACTGTTTATATTTACACTTTTTGTAAAAAGACGATCGGTGTATAATTTTACTGAATCGATATATTTGTAGAAATGATGATTTCAAAAGAACTGTTCACGTACAATAGCACTTCGATGTGATATTTCGTTTAGAAAATACCGACCAAGTAGCTCAATGGGGACAAAGGAGGGTTAGTTATATACTGAGTCATACAATACTTCCAGCCCCCAGGGTAACTTCCCTAGTCTGTGGTAACAATGTTAACTGTGGGTTCAATGTGACTCAGTTTCAACTGCCAGTGACGGATTAGACGGACGTTTTCAAGTGAAATACCTCCCACCAACGTGTAAATTGTAATCACCCTGTGTCAACTCCGTCCGACATGTATTTTATAATGCCTAAAACCCTCACCCAGGGGTGTTTTCCACTTGTTATATAACGGAAATGTCTCAAGTAGAACACAACGAGCAGCCCATATCTATTAATAAACACAACGTCCTCACAACACGAAACTATCGGGATGTTTACTCGCTCGTCATACGTGACGTCACATGTAAGAAAAGGTAAGGTTATTTCCAGTCCTGCTCGTTACAACAAACAGGAACACTTACAAACGCGAACAATTCTCTGACTGGCTGATTAATTCACCCGAGAAAAACATCCTGTGTATGTGTTCGAAATCTGATCCTGAATTGTGTTTTGATAGCATGATAGACGTATCTTTGGTGAAATTAACAAGATTTGATTTCACATGCAAGAGTATATGTACACGGTGTATGTGTTAAAACTTCTGATTTATAATCTGATCATCTTTAATCCTGTTAAATCAATAAAGGGAATTTAAACTGATACTCTGTCTTCAGTGATCTTACCATATCACTTCGGAAGTACAATATTGACAATACGTATGGATAATAACGTCTTTTATTCCGTGTGACGTTTTCTTGTATCGTTGTCAAGCAGGGATGTAATATGAAGTGGAGGGGATAATATAATCAGTATTGTAGAAATCTGATGAAGCCAATGAGTTAACAAAGGGAAAGACGTGGAAACCAGAGATGTACAAAGCAAAGAGGTTGTAATCAACATATGTGGTCTGATGAGTATTTACCAGTACAACTTGATATTCCTTGTTCCGTCTTAGCGTATCTTATCTCGAAAATGGTACACTACTGCAGTGAGTTAATCACCTATCCTCTTTTCAGATTAAAGACAATGTCTTCCACCGCCCTGATCGATATTGACATCACCTCAGAAATGGCCGCGCCCCCTGCGTGGACTCCTGGGAGATTCCTCACCAACGGGGATGCCACCGTGATTGACGTGAACTCTCCCGTGTACGACCCGGTCAGAGGTCAAAGATCAAATATATTCGGAGGAATGGGTCGTACATCCCAAGATCTGTCATACATGGTACGTATATCTTATCTATGATCTATACGACATACGCATATTGCTAATATGTGGGTTATCGTGATTAGGTAGCGTTACTCGTCATAATTCTATATTGACTCACTGACCTGTAGCATGTCAATAGCACGTATATTGCAATAAGTACTTGAAAACCTGGATATCCGTTGTATGGCCCCACGCACATTGTTACGTGGCCTGTCATGGATATCCTCACGTAATGTTAAGTCACCAGTGCTTAAGTCAAGTACGAGAATGGAGAATTAATTAAACGACCGAGTTAAATGACGATCAGCTGTAGGAATAAACCGTTTACTGGCCAGAGACAACGAAGAACATCTGCACATAGAATGTGTGTTTTGCAGGACCATTATTTTCTGGATAGATTTGGATTTTACATGGGATGATACTGAAAACAATTAGACAAGCTATGCTAGGTCTGGCTTACACCAACCAGACAACTGGACGGCATCCTCGATAATCTCCAGGGTATACGTTCCGATAAATCTCCACTATACCCTGGATGCATCTGCGGTTCGAGCCGATGATTTTGTTACCAGAATGGATAAAAAAGCCAACCAAGGGAGGTAATAAAATCATCGGCCCGAACCGCAGATGCATCCAGGGTATAGTGGGGATTTATCGGAACGTATACCCTGGAGATTATCGAGGATGACTGGACGTAACCCATTAGGGATCTGAATTTTACTTTTTACTACTTTACAACACGGCTAATCGTTCTGTATTGAGCCAAGTGGTCAAAGCGTTCGCTGGTCACGCCAATACTTCGATTCCCACAAGGGTACAAACATGGAGCCCATTTCTGTTGTCCACCACCGTGATATTGATTGTGCATGTATATTGCCTAAGCGGTGTAAGACCATACTCATTTGTTCTGTCATGATTTCACAGCCTGTCAACTTTTCTTCCAGTCGGAGCAGGGATTACACAAGTGCTCATCTCTGCCCCGAGGGACTACCTACCTCATCGTGGCATGTTGTGGCGTGGCGTCTCTAAGCCTGGGGCTACTGGCTTACATCCACCTCTAGCGAGCTGACAGGCACTTAACTTGGATTACTCATTCCAACAATGGCGACGAAAGTCACGCAGCAATTTACAGAATTCGCCAAGGGAGATAACCGCGCCCGTTCCTCCCCGTGACGAGAAGAGACGAGAGCTGTCTCCCTAAACCCAGTGCAATACTTTAAATGGCATGAGAAAACATAGCATAATGTGTGGTAACCAAGGCAACCCCACATGATAGCAAAACAAAACTGTTCCTGTTATTTATTGCGACACATTTCGTAATATATAGTCAGTTTAATTTAAGCTCATAGTCTACCCACTGTTGACTGATCTCGAAGGTGCTATGTTATAGAACCATCAATCTGACCATTGCATATTTAAATGAAAATCATTGTCAGATGAGATTGTCATATACTTGTTAATAAATATTTGTTGTTTAAAAAACGATTTGTGTGTTTGTGCTTTTGATCGTCGGAACAAATCTGTCCTGATTCGTAAATCTCACCCGACAGCTATGCGTTAATCCAACCACTGTATTTGTTATATGATATTTGTATAGCGCCAATATCCAGCACAGATGCTCAAAGGCGCTTTGTTTTTTCCCTCGATCATTGGATGTCAATCTCAACGGCATATCGTATTTAGCAATGTCAACTCCCTGGGGATCATACAACTCTTGCAACCATTTACGAGGTACCCATTCACAGCTGGGTGGACGTTGATGTACCCTAAACTAGGTGTTGGCACGTATTCACAATGGTTGTAAATCGCACCGTAAGAACAATACGATAGACCAAGCTCACCACGTCGAAACATCTCACTATCCAGCTTATGGTAGATACTCGTCTCAGCGTCAGGGCAACCTCATCGTCCGACTAGCCACCATGGCAGACCAATCTCTCCTACAGACCAGTCTCCCTGGCAGACCAATATAACCTACAGACCAATCTCACCGTTAGATTATTCTCCCTGGCAGACCAATCTCACCTACGGACCAATCCCACCGTCATACTAGTCTCCCCGGCAGACCAATCTTACCTTACCTACAGACCAATCTCACCCACAGACCAATCTCACCGTCAGATTAGTCTCCCTGACAGACCAATCTCACAGATCACACTAGACTCACATTCAGACCCTATGAACTATATATACGTTTGACCAGGGCTCACCTGATTTAGGCATGCCCTTCGATCAGATATACCTACATGTTAGATTTCACCCACATTTCCCCCAAAAGGTTAATCACCATGCATGACACAAAGAGTAAATATTTATAAAATCTGCATGCACATGAACATTTAATTTAACCAAACGTTGCGACGTGATCCAAACTCTACTATGCTGAAAGGAGTCGCCATTTTGTTTCAAAACGCTGCACACGTTAGGACCAGCCAAGGTGTCGTTGTTACAATGCAGTGTGTGTGCTGAGATGATCGCAACTCCCATACCACAATAGAGTCATACCGTATAGGTACGACATTGGTCTCGATTGGTCTGTCAGTGAGATTAGCTAGATTGTGAGATGTGATCTGATCAATTTGATCGACATCGAATGATCAACTGTATTTTTGCGTTAGATTACTATAAAGAAACGCCGTCTTGTACAATATATAACCTCGCATCATGCTATGTAGTCTGTCGTACAGACCCTGAAGTAAATATATCCAAGAAATCCCACGCAAGTCTAGAAAATGTGGCAAGTCTAGATTTCCACGAAGAAAGTCTCAGGGCTCATTTTCATTATATTTTTTTTTTCACTTTGAGCTCTTTTTCTGTAAAATATGTTCATTTCAGAGACTAGTGCTTAGTCTACGTGCTATGGTCAGGGGTTCAAATTTAAGACACGTATTGATCATCGTTCGGCCTCGTGTCTCTGCAGAGATAGCATTATGTATGTTATGTCAACGTTCCCAAGCACAAGCGACATGTAGCCTAAATACCCACTAAGAACTGCGGTATGTAAAGAATCGTCCTTGAGACAAGTGACTAGTAGTACCAACCCCCGGGGTATGGCGACACACCTAATGTCTGGTAATATACTCGGACAATATGGTACCGCACAGTAGGGCACGCCGAAGACTTCGACTGTCCACATGGTCAGTAAGAGTGAAGGGCGATGGGGTAGCCTAGTGGTTAAGGCGTTCGCTCGTCACACCGAAGACCCGGTAAAAGTACCGAAAAAAGGCCACAATTTGCTTAGGAAAAAAATCATCCGAAAAAAGTCCTTTTTGAAAAGGGAATTTTTGACAAAAGAATAAAAAGTATTTTTTAGTTTTTCATAGTTTTTCACAGCGTTTATTGACTTCATGTAATGTATATTCATGCAACAAATGTAACATAGACAGATCCTGTATACATTACATTCAGCTTTTATTCCTACTACAGAATATTGGTGAATATTAATGTCTACTTACAGCTCATGCCTTTGAAAACATTATTTTTAAGATCAAAGATCAATTTATCTATTCAGTAACCCATATGTGTGAGTTATCAATGTTTTTCTAAAATCTTTGACCTCAAAGTTGATGAATAAATAGGATTTTATTACAATAGGACCTTTTTCCAAGGGCATTTTTTCCTACAATCTCTATGGGTATCAAAATGGGCACAATGTGTGAAGTAGACAATGGGTACCCGGTGGGATAGGTCATACGGATATTAACCTTCTAGCGCCTCACAGGCAGCTTTTTCCAGGGCAATAATATCCATTATGTTGTATGTACTTTCAGAGCATTCCTGTGCGGCGTGGAGTTACACGTGGCCGTATCATACAGCAGTGATATTGTGTGGAATTGTACAACAACTAATCTTATTTATAGACAACGTTAAATGACAACGTTAACTTTTCTTATCCATGGCAGGTTACTTGGTGGATAATGAAATCTATTGATGGGAATTAATGGGCCATGGATGCAATGTACAATTAACTCCCATCCTAGTCAAAGGAAGTTAAGGATGGGCAAATGTTAAGATGATAGAAGAGAAACGATGAACGTGATGGCCTGAGAGGATGCCTTGTCCTCGACATATTCCCATGACGACTGTGAAGCACTGAATGAAGCCCATTTATTGTGCCTCCTAACATGCTAGTGTTGGAATAATCCTCACTCACTCACTCACTCATTCCGAAACTGCTCACTTTTCCCACTTTTCGTTATGGAACAATATATTAAATTCCAATCCCCATTTATTTTCTAAGTTTGCCCATAAGAGGTAAAATAAAAGTCACTTATAGTCAGGTTCCTTAATTTACGATTAAAATGCTAACGTTTTCATAATGTGTACATCATGTGCCATCAAGCGACGTGATATCATGTTCAGTGCACGGAGCATTTTATGGCCGCTTGCATCAGTTTATCACGGGGAACGATGAAACATCAGCTGAGACGCTGTGTAGTTTTCAAATATGGTTATAACATGAGCAGAGTTACTGCCCTTGAACCACACTGTCTGCAGTTAGGTATGCCTGTCTGGTAAAAGGTAGGTTGGTTTGTTGTTTAACGCCGCACTCAGCAATATTCCAGCCCCTGAGGCAGCTGTCTGTGAATTATCGAGTCTGGACCAGACAATCCAGTGATCAACAGCATGGCCATCGATCTACGCAATTGGCATACCATGATATGTGTCAGCCAAGTCAGCGAGTCTGACTACCCGATCCAGTTAGTCGCCTCTTACGACAAGCATGGGTTACTGAAGATCAATTCTAACCCGGATCTTCATGGGTCGTTTGGTGAAAGGAACCACGGACACCATCACCTAGAATCTGACAGTTACCGGACATCGAGTAAATACGATCATCGGCAGACAGAGCAGTAATAATATGTTGGGTTTTTCATGCTTAATGTCAAAGTTCTTCACATCGCATGTCTTCCGCTCTGTCATTGGTCAGTTTGGTTTATGGCTGCCTTGAACTTTATTTCTGTTGTTCTGATTACTTTTAGGTTTGCTCAACGTTGAGCAGTGATGGGGACGAAGGTTGGTTGTTTTTCCACATTATAGACTCGAACCAACATCAACGTGACAAGCAAACGCTTTGTCCACAAGACCATTGGGCTGTCACCATACTCGTTGTCATATGGTTTTCTTAGGTATAAATGTCGCGGCACTAATATGTATCAGTACAGTACACAGCTCATTCTCTTCCCACAGAGGTTACTTATCATATCTTCCTACGAACCTCTGCTCTAATACGGCCATATTTCCTGGTTCTCGTAAAATCCTAGCGGCAAACACGAAACACGAATTATCTCCCTTCTTTCTATCCAAACAGAACACGTTTTACATCGACTTAGATCCAACTTGACTATTGCAAGCAAATATGGGGCCACAAATATCCCTCCTCTGTCGGGGACTTGTGTTGATGTGACACACAAGACATTTAATGGCTAGCTTGTCCGTTGTCAACAAGTGCGATGGAGACGCCATTGATCCGCCACTACATGACTGAGTTCTGTCTAGAAGACAGGGGAAGAGGTTCTAGTTTTCCCGGAGCATACGGAAATTACGTAGGCCTTGCTAATGATCACTTTTAAAACAACGTCGCTGATTGTACAACTAAATCTGATTGCAACCAATCACTAATCCTGAACACTCGCACCATGAAAGGGCCGTATTAGAACAGGTTCGTAGGAAGATATGACAAGTAACCTCTGTGGAAAGAGAATATACACAGCCCTGTACACTTAAAAGAACCCACGAATCATCCGTTGGTAAATGACCAGAAGGTGGGCACATGAATGCACGCAAACACCTAGTTGCGGGTACAGCTAAGTGCAGTAAACATGGACAAAGTACTGTGACTGTGTGTCTCAGTCCACCCAGATATGCATACCTCGTAAGGATGGGAAAGCCACATTAACTCGGTGCTCGAGTGGCTGCAAGAGTTGTATGAGCTCCACAGTGTTGAGGTTGATAATAAGATGTGCCGTTTGAGATTGACATCCAGTGATCGAGGGAAAAAACAAAGCGCATTTGAGCAGCTGAGCTGGATATTGGCGCTATACAAATAACATCAAACATCAAAACAGGTCATTTGAAATGTTTATTATAAGGTAACTTTCCCATTATGAAAGGCACCGCCTACGAGGTTAAGAGGATAGAACGTCTGTCCGACGGCGGGAGCTCTCTGGTTCGAACCCGGACCATATCAAAAGACCCTGAAAGATTATTGCAAATGACGCATTGCACCCAGGAGTGGTTTGCTCGGAGTCAGTACACTGTCTAAGATAATAATAATAATAATAATAATGGCACTTATATTGCGCTATATCCACGCCATGAAGGTATG
>VKKT01008599.1:106167-118485 GCA_008038995.1 Haliotis laevigata | reverse complement strand
TTCTAGACTTGTGTGGGCTTTCTTGGATATATTTGCTTCAGGGTCTGTACGAGAGACTATGTGTAGGGTAGAGTATATAAGTCCGTTCCCGTTGTTACAATTTCCTATGTACTTTAAAATCCTCAACATGTTAAATTGTATTTAAGAAACGAAATTGTGAATATGACTGTCCAATAAAAGTGAAAACATGAAAGTGTCCGGAAGCTGGAAAAAATATTAACGTCAGTGAGTAATAAAATAGTGCTTAATGCAGCATCAATTCGCAGTTACTTTTTAAGCTCATTTGCTCAATGCAAAGACGTGTAGAGCTTACCCGTACCTGAACACTGCTTCACTGTCCAAAACTGACTTGAACCTTAATAGTAACATTTTGTTCCATCAATGCAGCACATTTGGCACGACCATTTCGCTGATACATGCTTTTGGTAATTTGTAAATCTATTATTGGTCAATGGCATTTCATTTCATTTTGTTAACCGTGTGTACATATGTTTCACCTTTCTATAGCATCATTCCATGATTTGCAATTTCAATAAATGAAAACGTAATGAGACTACAACTTGGTGTTGCTTAACTTTTTGTGAGGAGTATATAATAATTTATATGTTCTTTGGGGTAAATTGTGGCCACTTATCCTCAAGTAGTTCTACATTATCTACTTGCTTTGAATTCATTCAAGTGGTACTCAATTTGTAAGGAGGGAGTGATGGGTAATATGGTAATAAGGAACAAACTATGTTTAACTAGTTAAACATTGTTTAACATAGTTAACTAGTTAACTAGTTAAACATTGTGTAAAAGAGATGAATCAATATACCCTTGATTGTTTCTGCATTTCTTCATCGTTCATCTCTAATGCCTCTTGAACAATTCTTGTAAGGGCTTTCTCTTCCCTTGGGGCAGACATAAAGGGCTTGCAGTAGCCATACATCTTGATTGCCGGTGTCTGGAATATATAAAAATATATTAAGGCTTCTTACATTCACTTTAACTGTGACATAAAGCAATGTGGCTTACATTAAGTGAGTGAATGGGTTTGGCGCCAGTTTGAACAGCACTCTAGTTACATCGCAGCATGATGTATTTACCACGGAGGAAAGTACAAGGTGATGCAGGTGTGTCACATTTTTTAAAACCCAGAGACAGTAGCTAAATTTCGACCATATTGGTGACGTTTTATGATTGTTATTTTACTTACTAGTAGTAGATTAAGAATAAACTAAATAAACACATTTATAAAAGCTACAACTGGCTTCTGGGCTTATGAAGCCGTACTGTCAAAACAAAAGTAATAGAGTCCTTTATATGGAATGTGATACAACACTGCACATGAAAGCAGTACTGTGAAAAAGAAAAGAAACATCCCAAAATAAAGAGTTAGATACTGTTTCTCAGATAAACTGTACAATGGCAGAGCTTTAGAGAGTAGAGTTAATTTCTTTGAAGACTTCAGATATCGTCTAAATAACCGTCGCCAAACTGCCACACACTGGAAATGCATCATGTCTAACTGTAAAGGTCGCCTTACCACAGTAGGTGACAATCACCCCCCAGATTGAAGATGCTGAGAGTCCCCGCTTCATAATCAAGTTGAGAAACCGTGCCAGAGACGAAGTTACCCCCATGCAGCAGATTTACAACGAGGAGCTGAACGCCCTTGACGACAATGATGCAGCACGTATTCCATCCTTTGACAGCGTTGGTTCACGCCTTTACCGACACAGACGTAGTGCGCAGAAAACGAGTATATAGAGAAATTGACTGTCGGCTGCAGAGACTTATGAACCACTTATTAGAAGGTAGCAAAACAGAGCTACAGTTCCTTGATGCTGCAAGCCACCTCCTCAAGCTCTACCTTTAATGAACTATGCTTTGTGTAGAAATGATGGATATGAAAAGTGTCTTTAAATAATGCTAAGTTTGCTATTATTATCATCTTAATAAATGATGTACTCTGAAAGTTGTTCTTTTTATCTGTTACTTAATTGGATTATACCATGTAGACATGGGGATGATGGATGCATTCACTTTCCATTGCCAATGTGCCTACACTCCCTATATATGTTTTAGGACTGTAGGCAGAATGTCACGTAGGCACAATGGGAGTGAACCATTCTCATGTACCACCGTTGGGAAATAAACTTGTCTGTCTGTAAATACTAAGTAAGTGGCAATCATTGTGGTCAACTGATCTGGATCTGAATTACTGGGCTTTGGGCAATTGCTTCAGAATTAAATTACTTGATCTATGAACAGGAAATTGAAAAGGTCAGAATTTATGGATGTCATCCTTATGTTGACGAAAGAGAGAAGTCTCCATCCCTTTATGTGCATCACTTCTAAATGCCGTTCAAAGACTCTAAAAACACACACCTGTGTCATTACTAACATGCCTCCAAAAGTTCGATAAAGGTGTGAGGTATTTAATAGTTTGATATCATAATGACACGTTTCAGTTGTTCCTCTTGGCAAAGACGCAAGATGTAATAGGTTGTGTATGTATAATGTGTATTACACTGTCGGAGACATAAGGATACAGCGCATAGGTAACACTAATCAATGTCAACCAGTATATACGCTAGTAGTGTTTCTTTTCTCAACTAACCCGTGAATTGATCTTCAGTAATCCGTGCTTGGCGAAAAAGGCGACTACGGTAACGGGTGGTCAGGCTCACTGACCTGTTATAGTATCCCAATTGCGTAGATGCTGTTGATCACCAGATTGTCTGGTCCACACTCGATTATTTACGGACCGCCGCCATATATCTGGAATATTGCTGAGTGCGGCGTAAGATTAAACTCATTAATTCTTTTATTTCTTAACTTGAAAATGTTGAAAAATAATAAAAATTGTGCCGCGTATGAAGGTTCCGAAGAGAAACACACAAACTGTTCATTGAATATGTCAGCAGATTCCCAGCAATGTGTTACACATACACAGACATGTGTTACACGAGAGCAGTTACTCAGACATATGTTACACATCAACAGATACCCAGATATGTGTTACACGTGTGGTACCAGACATGTGTTACACGTCAGCAGATACCAAAATATGTGTTAAACGTCAGCAGATACCCAGACATGTGTTAAACGTCAGCAGATACACTGACATGCTTCACACGACAGCAGATACCCAGACGTGTTAAAAGTCAGCCGACACAGAACGTGTACTACGTCAGTAGACACGTTTGATCCTATACCTGATGCCAGGACCCCTATGACATGGTAGCCGAGTCCCTATAATGTTAACTTAAAGTAATTCAACCATTATGTTTTTAGCAGGTACAGATATTCTGTATGAAAGTGTATATTAGTTGCATAATGGGTATTATCTCCCCTCACACATAAATGTCGTTTTCTGATTGGCTGAGCGCTCTTCTATACTACCAATCAAAAGACTCACTGAAAGCACACACTATGTGTTATGTATACATGTATGGTTACATCGAAGATGAATTTCTCCACTAACTTTGGGGAACCAACTAGAAACCTTATGTAGATAAATTGCACAAGGATCATGCATCAAATTGCTGTAAAGCATGTGAAAATGTCATCCATGTGGACAGCTGCGTTTTAGTGTAAATGTTTGTTACGAATTCATCAATTTTCATCATTTATTGAACTCATAACAGTAATCTTTTCAACGTTACAAATGTGTTTTGCAATACATCAGATCATCTGTAAACAGTACCTTTAAACGGTATGGAAAGTTTGGCGAAATTTATTTTAGAACAGTTGGCTTACGTCAATGGCTACATTTACAATAGTGAGTTTAAACTTTTGATGGGGAGTATATTATTTTCAAGCAATTAGCATTTCTATGTACCCCACTGGACCTCATTTGGTACTTCGTGGTACTAAATCTTTTTCTCGAGTAACATTGATGTACCGAAATTACACATGTTTTGCGAATGCAAATCCATGGAAGGGAGATAGCTCTAGATCTGTTTTTCTAGCGATGGCTGCAAACAGTTTTGTACGCGTGCTTCAAACAACTCAAAATTAACATTGAAGTGTTCGGGCGCAGGCCTATATAAACAAACATCGAGGGTACATCACCCCATGGGCCCTAAAGGGACCAGTGAACAACTTATAATGTTCCCCTCATGACCAGTGATCAACTTGTAATGTAGGCATTGCAAGTCGATGAACATATACGAGGGGACTTCCTTCGCCAGTGGTGTGTGTCATGTTGCCTGGCTGTCAGCCAGGGGACCAGGGGTGTGACGTCAAGTAGAGACCTGACTCGTTCGATAATAAATAACCCCGTTTAAGCAAAGGGCGTGTGAAACCCCTGCAGCTGCAGTGGGCTGTATTCTGTATTATAAAACTGTATTCAAATTCATGATCCGTGAGTAAGAAATGTTGACCTCTCGCACGCCGGGATTACATACAACAGCATGTAGTCTCACTTTGCCGGTAGATGGATCGGAAATATGAATCACCAGACCGATATATCATCCTGCATTGATTTGGATTAAAACTATATTGTTAAATGATTTGTTTGAGTGGCATTCTAGAAGTTGGTAGTATAGAGGTAAGAAAGCCTTATGGATGATCGTCCATAAAGTTGTGTCATCTCTATATCGTTAAATCGTTAAATCGGCATTCTAGAAGTTGGTAGTATAGAGGTGAGAAAACCTTATGGATGATCGTCCATAAAGTTGTGTCATCTCTATATCGTTAAATCGGCATTCTGGAAGTTGTATGCTTTATGATTAAACCTATAGTTTGTTCGCGACTATCAGCAATGTGTGTAGGATAATTAAAAAAAACACACACACACCGCTACGAAGTATCGGGGATATATAGCGTTCATTATATCTGTCCATTCATCAGTCCATTCGTCCGAGCATATCTACATGTTAGGTTCACCAAACTTAACACACACGTGAATCATGACCCATAGATCTGCCTTTTGCTATTTTGTAATTTATCAGAATTGTATTTTTGCTGTTTCAATGGAAACACGACTTAGTGCAAAATGTGTTTGATCGTTACTTTGGCAGGAGCACATCACCGAAACTATACATGCTAGGTTCACCAAACTTCACACTCATGTAAATCATAACCCATGCTATTGTTTGGTAAAATGTGATTATTCAAAGTGGGATGTTAACTTTTCAATGTTCATGCTTACGTGCAACAGGTCCTTTGATATTTCAAGCCACGTACTACAGGTCGGCAGATACGTTAAGTCATGTGCTACAGAATGGAAGATATTTTCGGACACGTGCTTCAGGTCGGCAGATATTTCAAGCCAGGTACTGCAGGTCGGCAGATACGTTAAGTTATGTACTATAGGTCGGCAGATATTTCAAGCCATGTACTACAGGTCGGCAGACACTTTGAGACATGCACTTCATGTTCTTTGATAACGTTAGAAACGGACTACAGGTAGGCAGATATATATCAGAGCGACCCAACTAGCTTTTCTTCAGTGTTATGCACCATCTGCCTTCCTTGGACAACTGCCAAGTTTGTATCATTTGTAACTTCTTTCCCCGAGAATCTCACTACACAAAGGTACCCTTCACAAACAACTTCTCGGCGCAAACCTGACAGAAGACCTAAATCCGCACTTAACACCAATACGTTTATTCTGAGGCATATGATGTATTCACAAAGTTTTATGGATTTCTTGTTGAACCTGTCATGTTTTGTGGTGTCATTGTATGGGACATGAATACGTATATACTCCCTCTTAAGGTTTGTGTGAAAACAGTACACAGAACAATGGCCAATAAAGAGAACTGAAAGTACAGAGATTTAGAATAGTAAGGAGTAAAGCCTTTATTGTAGTTTGTGTGTAAGTAATACTGCACTCATTGGTCGTTAGCAAAAAGTGGGGATATGGGATTGTGATCTGTTATTGTGGGTTGAAAAACCTTAAATTCTTAAATGGTCTAAAAATGATGTTTAACGTGCTAATGCCGTTTTGATTGATTGAAAGGGATGATGATGTGCCGTAATGTTGATTATTGGTGGACCTCATAGTGTAATCTTATGGGGAAAATACTGGAGAAAAGCTTTCTACATATATAATATACACGACAATTTCAGTTCCTGAAAACTATGTTACAGTTTCCATGTGGAGCGAAAACGACCGTATTCCAGCTGAATTCAAATGTTGCTTGTTGGTATGCCATGCCCTTATTGCCATTTGCCATATTGATAAGGTAGAAGAGGCTTTTAACGTATTGCAACATTTGTGGTGATTTGCGTTGCCATCTTTTAAAGCCGCGTAAAACAAAATGCTCTGTTATTGTTGTAATGAAGTAATGGTAGGTCAAACAAAAGGGAGGTTAACTGCGAAATCTTCCGGAAATGTCTTTGTCTTTTAAATTTGGCAGCATCCTACATTGGGGGATAACGCAGACACCAGTGGATTTGGGTGACCTTGACCTTATCTACAATAGTTTAAAAATATTTCTGCCAAGTGTTACCCCAAAAATGTTTATTTCACGCAGATATGTATGGTTTCAGGAGCATTTTTTGTGAATATTAGGTTACAATATTTAAAGAATGTCATTGCAGAATATTCCATAAATGCTTCTTAAAATGTTTTCTTCACGAGAATTTGTATGGTTCGAGAAACATTTTAGCAACACGTTCTGTAAATATGTGTGAATACACAATGCCGTTTAGAAACGTGGTCATCTGCAACACATATGCATGTTATATTTGTAATTACACTTTCTCAGGAAAGTAGTACTTTTGTTGGTTTGAGTACAATCCTGGGTTCGAACCCGCACTCTCAGAGGCACCTCATCGCCAGCACACAAAGTCAGCTGACTCACCCACACAGCCACCGTGGCTTACACAAACATGGAAGTCGCACACCTGGTAGTGTAGACCACGGACTTTGTGTACCCCTCTCATAAATGTAAATTGGCATGGCTCACAGACTCCCATCAAAAGTACTAGAATCTATAATTTATTGTAAATATGTGGTCTTTACCTAATTTCAAAGAATATAATAGCCCACCAATAAGTTGATGTTTGCCCCCTATGTCTAAAACGTTAAAAAACTGTTTCAAATATGCGTAATATGTCTACGAGAAATAGTCAGACACTAATACTCTTTTGGCTTGTATAGCAAGAAACAAAATAAGAATGGCAGACATGTAAGCAACACTTATCTTCAACTTTCTGGGATATGACTATTTACCTGAAACACCCAAGATACATTTCTGATTAGAATTTTATAAAACTTGTACACTTTTCGAGATTTTGGTTTTCAGAATCTTCCTCCTCTTTAGTTTTGCTTATATCAATTGTTCTTATATACAAACAACAATGATAATTCTGAAGCAGGTACTCGAAATAATTATTAAAACTAAGGGACACTTATCAGTAGATGAAGTCTTTTACCTACAATGTACAGGCATGTGTTCGATGGGAAAAATAATCATAGACAGACAGATCGAATATATATTTCAGTCTCACTTCACAAAAAATAAACATACTTATAAAACATAACATAACAGTGAGCCAAACTTTTAGGGTTTTGATAGACTATAATATGGCATAATGTATTATAAACAGAAACAATGAAAAGTGATAATGTTATTTACAATATATAACCTATCCATATAAACATGTTTTCTTGTTTGTAAGATATAAGACTGGTTTTAGCAGTAAAATATACATGGTTTTCAAAAAAAAGAAAACTAATTTATCATCATTACAGAGATGTAAGAAGAAGTTTGGATAGCTAAAACAGACATTTTCGGCAATACAACAGAACGTGTCTTTCATCCTCAACACTCTCACAACACTGGAAACATACCCTCTCATTCACATTTACATTTGTAGATCTGCCGGTTTCCAAATATGGCTGAATGCTGAAAACTCCATCTCACCTATTGGTCAGATACAAATGCATTTACGATAAAATCTACAAAGGCATGGACATGTATATAGGCCATGGTATTTAGATACCGCACGTAATTCACAGCCCTGGTGTATTTCATATAATCCACTCGTCATATGAGCGAAATATTCTCAAGTACGACGTAAACCCAATTTCACCTCACCTCACCTCATATAATCCACAATAAACCCATCATTTCTGAGTGTATCTCTGGAATGCTTGCATTAATAGTTACCCTCTTTGCAACGAAAATAACACTGTTCCACACCATAACACCTTATAGATAAAACTGCACACAACAATCATATAGATATTGTTAATTGTGTAATTGCCTAAACCATACATTATTTTAACATGTGCATTTATAACATCGGAGTATCGCCCCTTTACTATAAACATGGATAATGAGGAAACTGTCTGACCAGGAATCCAAATTGTAGTCTATTAGTCTATTCAACAGGCATTTTAAGTAGCCATTATGCACGCCATCATAGCTTTCGCTGCTAAGATTGTAGCCAGAATGAAATGTTCAATAAAATTATGAACTTTAATTGGTCCTACATCTATCGACTTTTTGATGATTTGGTGATCTAAAACATTCTGATGTAAATCGTCAATGAACAATGACCAACTCACTAACAATATATTGTGGTACACTTTGAATATTCACATTTAATTGGTCAATGTTTTGCGTAAATATGGTTCAAACAAACAAAATCTATCGAAAAATGAAACAATGTATTGTCTATATCCTTATATGATATAATATACTACCCATCAAAAGTTTCGACTCACTAGTGTAAATGTAGCCACTTACTTCAGTCAACTGTTCTGAACTAGATTTTGCAAAATATTAAATACTGTTTAAAGGTATTGTATATAAATGAACTGATGTATTCTAAAACAAATTCGTAACGTTGATAAAGTTATTGTCATCGGTTCAATAAATGATGAAACTCATTGGAGAATTCTTGACAAAGCTTTACACCAAAACGCAGCTGTTTACATGCACGGTATGTGCACATGCTTTCCAGCAATGTGATGCATGATCCTCGTGCAATTCATCTGCATAAGGTTTGCAGTTGGTTCTCCCAAGTTAGTGTAACCATATGCATAACGTATAGTGAGTGCTTGAGTTGAGTCTAAACTTTTTGATGGGTAGTATATATACAAGGCTAAACGGAGATAATGAAATTAGTTTCGATAAAAGATGTCTGAACGATACGCAGAATAGGAAAGGATGATTGTGTTTACTCTCACTCTCATGCTCACCTGAAAAAGTGCCAAATATGTTGTTAACGTATGACATCATTACCGAGGACCGATTTCTTACGAGCGGGTTCGTTGACACCAGTATACAGGACTTTGCGAGTGATCTTTACTTGATTCAGGGACAGTTTGTCCCTAAACACGTAAGCAGATACTCAGACACGCGTTACACGTCAGAAGATACACAGACACGTGTTACACATCAGCAGATACCCAGACACATGTTACACGTCAGCAGATACACAGACACGTGTTACACATCAGCAGATACCCAGATACGTGTTACATGACAGCAGATACCAAGGCACATGTTAGACGTCACCTGATACATATACCATATTTACATGTCAGCTGATACCCAGACACGTATTACACATCAGCAGATACCCAGACACGTGTTACATGTCAGCAGATACCAAGGCACATGTTAGACGTCACCTGATACATATACCATATTTACATGTCAGCTGATACATTGACACGTGTTACACATCAGCTGATACCCTGACACGCGTTACACAACAGAAGATACCCAGACACATGTTACACGTACCAGATACATACACATGAGTAACACGTCAGCAGATACCCAGACACGTGTTACACGTCAGCAGATACATTGACACGTGTTACACGTCGCAGATACACAGACACGTGTTACACGTCATCAAATAACCTGACACGTGTTATACGTCAGAAGATACATTGACAAGTGTTACACGTCACAGATACATTGACACATATTACACGTCAGCAGATACACAGACACGTGTTACACGTCATCAAATAACCTGACACGTGTTACACGTGGGCAGATACTCAGACACGTGTTACACGTTAGCAGATACATAGACACGTGTTACACGTCAACAGATACCCAGTCACGTGTTACACGTCAACAGATACCCAGACAAGTGTTACATGTGTGCAGATACACAGATACCCTGTCACAAGTTTATCGTCAGCAGATTCAGACTCGTGTTACACGTCAACAGATACCCAGACACGAGTTACTTTTCAGCAGATACCCTGATACGTGTTACACGTCACAACGTACGTAGACATGAGTTGCATGTCTGCAGGTATAGACACGTATTACACGTCAGCAGAATCATTGACACGTGTTACACGTCAACAGATACCAAGACACGTGCTACACGTGAGCAGATGCCCAGACACATGGTTCACATCAACAGATATCCAGACACGTCTTACACGTCAGATGACACACAGGGACCCTCACATGTTATACGTCAACAGATACACAGACACATGTTATATGACAGCAGATGCCCAGGTACCTAGACATGTGTTACACGTCAGCAGATACCCATAAAAGTGTTCCACGTCAGCAGATACCCAGACACGTGATGCACGTCACGAGATGCCCAGACACATGTTCAACGTCAGCAGATACCCAGACACGTGTTACATGTCAGCAGATACCAAGGCACATGCTAGACGTCACCTGATACATATACCATATTTACACATCAGCTGATACCCAGACACGTGTTACATGTCAACAGATAGTCAGACACATGTGACACGTGAACAGATACCCAGACATATGTCACACGTCAAGTGATATCCAGACACGTGTAAAACGTCAACAGTAACCCAGACATGTCAACAGATTCCCAGATGTGTGTTCCACGTCAGCAGGCAAGTTTGATATCTGATACCAGGACACCTATGACATGGTAGCCGAATCTCAATAATGTTAAATAATTTAACCATTATGTACTTAACAGGTATTCTGTATGCAAGTGTATTTTAATTGCTTGATGGGTAATGTGAGCATTGCAAGTCGATGACATAGACAAAGCGACTTCTTTCGCCAGTGGTGTTTGTCATGTTGCCTGGCTGTCAGCCTGACTTGCTCAATAATAAATAACCCCGTTCAAGCAAAGGGCGTGTGAAACGACTGCACCTGCAGCGGGCTGTATTCTGTATTATAACACTACATTCAAATTCATGATCCGTGAGTAAGAAATGTTGACCTCTCTCACGCCGGGATTACAGACACCAGCATGTAGTCTCACTTTGCCGGCAGACATTGATCGGAAATATGAATCACCAAACCGAGAATCCCCAGTCGGAATAAAACATTCTGCATAGATCGGGATTAAAACTATATTGTTCAATCGTCATTCTAGAAGTTAATTCACTTTTGATATTGGTAGTGTCTGATTTTCAACTCAGATGGTTAGTTGTATCCTTGACGGGATTACATTAGTGTCAAAGTATTGTCCCCCTGAGAGGATATGTAAGACCACATCACTTAAAGTATATTAGTCCTACCACGTATTTAACTGTAGCATATTTGTTGTTTCAATCATTGGTTAAACTTGCATACAATGGCCAGTAGCTGGAAGGATGGTGTCAATCCGACTGGGGAACCATGCAACATAGTATCCGCGGTAGCAAGACCAGTCCGTAGACGTTTCAGGCTGTCTACTACTATGTTGTTGTAGGTGTTGGTTGTTGTTGTGTGTTGGCGGATATTCCTCAAAGTGACAAGACAAGTCCGTCTGCGGGTCCACAACGTTTTATTGTGACCTGTGTTTAACTAGGAGCTTCGTGTTCAGCTCCCAGTTCCAAACTAACTAACCAACGCTCATTAATTTGACCACTGTATATCTCAGACTGTATTCCTTAAAAGGTAATATGACAAGACCATGTGGAACCTCGTCCACAACCAACATGCCTCTCGTGCAGTGGTCATCTGGATCATCCTACTCTTGACCTAATAAGACCATAGCAGAAAGCCACAGTCTCAGAATTTCAATAGTATCTTTAAATCCTGCACCCATTATCAGTCCAGCGGCCAAACAGCTGACCAGTACATGTCTGACCTGTGACCTCGTTACACACCCCCGTGTTAGCTAAGGGGAGAGGGGGAGACTATTGGGAATTCGCCCGGCGCACACTGCGCGTGACACACCGTATAGCGTATGAGGTATACAGTATATTGCACTTGATATACTGTATACTGTATAATGTATGAGGTATACAGTATATTGCACTTGATACGCTGTATAGTGTATGTGGTATGCAGTATATTGCACTTGATATACTCTATACTGTATAGTGTATGAGGTATAGAGTATATTGCACTTGATATACTGTATAGTGTATGTGGTATGCAGTATATTGCACTTGATATG
>VKKT01008599.1:13783-25232 GCA_008038995.1 Haliotis laevigata | reverse complement strand
TGTTGCTGGAATATTGCTAAAAGCGGCGTAAAACCAAACCCAGTCAGTCAGTCAGTCAGTCTAGAAAATCGGTGTAACGGTTCGGGACATACTGACTTTTAGGTGAGCATGGGGTCGGTATGGCAAAAGGCTAAATGTTCTAGGTATTGTCGTAATTAAGTCTAAATTAACCTAATGAAGTCTTCGAAAGTGTCCTAATCCCGTTCTGTTATAGTGTGTACAACTGCTGAGATGCATGCAAAATTTCACGAAAATCTGTCAGATAGTTTTGGAAATAATCACTTTTTAGTGAGCATGGGGTCTGTCCGCTAAAAGGCTAACTATCCAACGTATTTACGTACTTCTTATAAAGTAGTGAGGCGAGAGCTGCCTGAAGCTAAATCATACAGCAGCTCTCAGCAGTCCCCCCGAGTTGCCTCGCCGCCGTCTCGGTAGCACTGAGCGGGCGCTGTGGGCGGGTCGGAGTGTGTGTGTGTGATGGTGGATTGTCTCTCCCTCGCTATCGCTATGTGTACAGCTCTGACTGATAAGTAGCACTCATTCGCACAACACTCTCAGAGGTCTTCATAGAGTGAAGGTAACAGAGCTGGATTTACAATTCTGAGTCCCGAGTTTGACACGCAGTAACAGTTGAAAGTTTCACGACCTGGATGTGATATCGACAGGAGTTTATGTATACCACACGTCCATACAAGAATGTTTGACGCTCTTAGATGCTAATTTAGGCTATGAAAGTGATGGCCGATATCACGAGAAATACAACTCTGACATATACATGCGCTAACTTTGCGTTTACCGTCACAGTAACATATCATACTACAACTAATAGCACACACACAAAACTGACAAATCATGAGAATTATTCAACAGTGGCGATCTGTAACAGACTGTGTCGTGAGGTACGATCATCAACTCCTCTCTGACCAATGCTCTCGTCGGCCCGTCTTTCAAGTAGTACAAGTTTGGTTCACCATCTTTGATGTCTGCAAGGTCTACGTTGTACGTTTACATGGACCATATCGGATCGGTGGCGCGTTTTCCGCTGTCACCCTCGTATTCGCCAGGCTGGTACAAATACCTAAAGATCTCTCGGTTCCAGTGATGTTTTCTCTGTTTTATCGCGATGTGCTGCCACCGATTAAGTAGTGACACATTTCATTTTGATGGCTTCAAAGGGTCTCTTGCCCTTGACTTCGTTGTTGATGGCCACCACTCGCGGCAAGCGTACGACCTCTTCCGTGTTTCTGCTTTTGGGATCCATCAAATACCGTGAGTACTGATGTGAGAACAGGTGTTTGGCTAAGGTGCGATTGAATCTCCTGACTATGGCTTGATTGCGATGAGCTCCCACTACACCTCGTCTCACCTGAATTTTGTGCTTGGCCAGCAGCTGAGACACGGCTCCCATGAATTCGGTGTGAATTTCCATCAACAGCGAATCCGTGTCTGTAGCCGTACTTGTTGTAGTAAAAGTCATGCATCAATTGGATTTGTCAAGGATGCTCATCCCCACGTAAACGGGTCGGTTGAATTTGATGTGACTTTTGTTCATGTGTAGCGCCGCCAAGTCGTTATCGAATAGCTAGCTTCGGTTGAATATCGGGCTGGCTCAGTTTCCTAAGTTTTTCTTGCTCGCTGGATCAGACCAGTTTCACATTAACTCATTTTCTCAAATTCTCCATTGTCTTGCCGAACACAGAATTGTTTATGAGTTTATACAAGTTTTTTTCAAAATCGCTGGTGGCAAGCTTCCGTAAATCCGTGTTCATTAGATGGCTCCATCCACAGACTTTGATCAAACTCGAGCGCCCTATGAATTTCGTGAGTTTCATACCCAGCAACAAGTACAGTTACAGGTCACGATAGTGAACGATCAAGTTGCTCATCAAGTTTGGTACGAGTGAGTGAGTGAGTTAGTGAGTGAGTTAATATTTAACGTCACATCGGCAATATTTCAGCCATATAGAGTTTGGTACGAGTTTTTCGACGTTAGCCAGCTTATTTTTCCCGAGCAAGTTCCGTTGATATTCAGAGATCCAATCCGGGTTCACCGTTAATCGTTCGGGAGCTAGTGGATACCTGTTGTGTGATTCGTGTAGTTCTGCGGGATAGTCCAAGTCCACTTCTTGTATGTAGCCTTTGTTAGTATCAGGCGCCATACTATCGACGTCTATATCAGATGAGACCCATTCGAATCGCCCGGTGGTAGATACTCATTTATAGCCCAGCCGTACAGGTTGTTGGCGTCGAGATAGAGGATGTGTTTGGTCGGTGTGCTCCGGGCGTGACCTTGAACGTACTTGTTGTTGGCTTTGGAGTAGCGTTTGGAGGTCATGGAAGTCCTGACTCACAGACCTTTCTCTACGAACAGGTGCATGTTGTAATCCGTCAGTAGTTTCAGTTCCACGCTGATATTTTTCAACAATGCGTCCCAAGAGAGACCGGTGGATGAGAAATACCACTCTGGGTTCAGGCCGTACTGTTTCGAGTACGTTTTTCTGAATATCTCAAACACGTCGGCCAGCAGTAGCACGTCGTTTTTTAAGTACAGGTTGTGGTAGTCGCCCAAACACGTAAAGCCCAGTTTGTCCCACACGATGAGGACGTGCTCTTAATCGTCCGGGATGATGGTCCAATCGGTCAAGTTGCTGTAAAAAAGGTCGATGGGAGTTAATCGCATCTCGTCGAACTTACACCAATCGTCCATGTATTCTTTGGAGTAGACGCCCTTCCTCAGCAGCAGAGGTTGCATCTCGGCATCAGTGTATCGGTTGGTGATTTCGAAGTCGTCCAGGTCGTTGGCGTTCACAAGACTGTCTAGAGACGACAGCAGGAACTGAACTCAGTCGATAAATTTCAGACCCTCTAACGAGAATGAGATGTTATTTTCTATGTTGTTGGGGATGCCCGTTATGTTGCCATCAACCTTCGTGGTGGCCTGCATGATCAGGTGAGAATCGTAACCACGAAGACTGTGAAACACAAGGGGGATTTTTATGGTGTTGGGATTGATTTTGAGCATCAAGTTGCACGCTTTGTGAGTGGCACCTCTATACTGAAGTTGCAATGATCTCTCACGACGTCCCCGTTCAGGGGTTCGTCACACACGTGAGTGTTATGAGTTCGCCGGTCATCCTTCATCATGAGCATGGGGATGATGGTGTGTTTGCTGATGAACACGTGAGAAATCTTTCAGCCGCGTTGTGACCTCGGTAGACCACGGGAGCGTTCGTTTTCCCAACGCATTGAACGACCACATAAACGAATCCGCAGGCTTCATGCTCTTGCGTTTTGTGAGTGAAACTTTTTTCCGGGGATGGAGCAACGATGTCGACGTTTTTGATGAGGGCTTCAAAGTCGGCGTAGATGACGTAAGGCACAGGCATTTGATTGACGAATTTCAAGTCGTTTTCGTCGGGCATGTCGATTCGGACAGCCGTCTGTCCCACGCCTCGGCAATCCTCCCGGTGAGCTTCCAGCAGGTCGGCTCGCGTGAAGCCGTGTAGGCACTATTCTCAGAAGTGTTTTTTCCTGTCGAATGTCGATTGATGGTACAACAGTCTGCTGAGACTTTTTATCCACACGTAGTGACACTTGTCCCCTTGCTGAATCATGAATAAATTGATCGTCTTGCGTCTGTTCAGTAGGGGGCTGATCCTGTGCGTGATCGTTGTGTTTCCTTCGTGTCCGAAGACGTTGATGCTAGGAGTTTATTCTGTTTTTCGATTTGGGGAGATGGGAGATGGAAGTGGGTTCGTCTATTCCATCCCAGTTGAGCCTATTGTCTTCGGGATAGTTCGAAGGTCTGTCCAAATGTGTGTTGACCGGAAACAAAGCCGATCTGATTGCAACCCTCATGACGTTGACAATGGCTTGTTTTTTTCTTGTAGTATGGTGGCAAGTCCAGGTATACTACATGTAGTTCGCTACATCCAGATAGACCGTGTCGATTTCTCCCACGACCCAACCCGATCCCATGTGTGTAGCTTTCCATGAATTTTCATATTTTTTGCAACAAGGTGTCGATGAATGCGTCGATGGATTCAGGTTGTGTCGCGACTTCTTGCTTGCCTCTGAAATAAGGCTGGACGTGCTCGGTGCTACCGTCCGTCTGTTGTTTTTCTAGAGACATTTTCACAGTGAGTTGAAATTTGAGGCTTCCCGGATCGTTCTGTTCCTCGTCGAATTTGTCGGCAACCAGCGGTTTGATGTCGTCTACGTCCATGTTTTGTGGACGTCCATCCTCCTGCCTCTCAGATACTTACCTATGCTGTGCTTTGTCTGCGCAAACCGTAATTTGACCAGTTTGTGTCCCTCCAGCAGTTCGACGAGCTCGGCTTTCCTCATGTGTGAATAACCTCTGACCCCACATTCCTTCGCTTGGAGTTTGAGTTACCACATCCGCTCTGTGGGCTTTGCAAAGGGGATCACGGCATTTCACGCCCACGCCGCACACTTTGCAGATGTAATTCACGAAACCTTTTTCGTATGGACATCATGTCTATGTAATATTTGCCGATACATTTCCTGCCGCAGGTTTCGGTTTTTCAGAGCAACACATACTTGCAGTTATATAGCGCACGTCATCCCATCTTTATATATACACATAAATATATTTTTAGTCTAATTCTTTGGCAATCAACACGGTGGCAGCTAGGCCCAGTGCCACAAAGATCAGTTCCCGGTCTTTCTGTTCCGGGGAAGGTGTGTAATACTGAGACAGGATGGGTTCGCCGCAGAGAGGCGTTGATGAAATGGATTCTCTGCATGCATTTTTTATCGTAGTAGGCTTGCACGGCTTGTAATTTTTCCAAGGCTAAATTGTGTTATTTCTGTTCTGCTTCGATCTCAGCAGCATTGGATGTGCATAATTTGGAGAAGAGATAATTGCTCTCCGAAAAGGCCAGGACGCTAACTAATGCCTCGCTATTGTGGCCATTTTGATATATACTTTTATGCTTGACTAGCATTTCTTTGGTAGCCATCGCCAGTCCCGAGTCGAACATGAGCATGCCCATGTCTTGCATGCCAATATCTAGACCACTGACCACGACGGGGTGATACGCGTCATTGACGAATGTTTTTCCGTCGGCAGTAGACATGATTATAGCATAATGTGTGGGTTTACGTCTAATTGTTTTGTTATGGTTGGGACCATCGGTGGTGGTGGGGGTTGTGTCGTCTTTTTGTTTTGTTGATACAACCACACACCTGCAGTGATACCC
Organism: Haliotis laevigata; assembly: GCA_008038995.1. NCBI lineage: Eukaryota > Metazoa > Mollusca > Gastropoda > Lepetellida > Haliotidae > Haliotis > Haliotis laevigata. The sequence goes on along the minus strand of VKKT01008599.1, from coordinate 20,007 downwards.
ACGATGTACGGAATCCATGGTTGGGTAGGAATCAATTTCTGATGCCTAGCTAATACCCCTTTTTTACCGGCTGCTACTCTTTTCGGATTTTTGGGTTTCTTCGTTACAGTATAAAATTGCTTGCTGAGGGGTTTCTTTCTATACAGCTGACGAAGTCGTTTCAATGTTCTTCTCCATCATCTTGTATATCATTAATCAAGCATTTATGTTTAAATGGATAGTGCTTCGTCATAATGATGGGAGCTAAGAACACATCATATCGGTGATACAACTCACAACTGAGGATGTTCAAGGCATGACCGATAAACGGATCTATGTCGAGATCTTCACACACGTAAGGTCGTCGTTCCGGTGGAATGGGAAGCAGAGACGAAGATATAACAGTGTAGAATTGCTTTAGAGTCGACCCTATGGTTTTCGTCATTTCAGCGCAGAATCCGGCTTCGTATTTCGTGTACAGCTTATCTATGTCTCCTTCAAACATTTTTCAACTTTTATCGGTGGTGATGTTTTCACCCAAGTATTGTTTCACCTTCCTACCAACGACAAGGGCCATGAGTCTTTCACGCTTATCCCCAACGCGGGAGAATGCATCTTCACTCTCCTTCTCCTCCTCAGATATCATTTGTTCGAGCATGTGGTCCAACTCCATCTTATAATACATCAATCAGGTTTTAAATCTAATATAATGAAATCAGGCATAACCCAAACAGAACGAGATGAATTTCAGATAAAACAACACAGCAATTTCAAACATCGCCATAGTTTTCTTTTGTATATAAAGTCTCTACATTTAATTTGATAAGCAGTGCTAAGCTATTTACTAAGTGTTGCTAAGCTAGCACCCCGCATTAGTTATGGGTTGGTCTGTTTTAAATAGGAGTTTGGCGTGTTTTGTTTGGGCTAACAAGGTTCTCACACGTTCTCACTCGGGTTTGGAGGGGATGACGTCGTTTTCCCTTAAACATTCCTCGAACAAATCCCTGTCCTTGCAGTGAAACAGGCCGACCCATCGCGTTTGTTCCCTGAGGTTTTTCAGGACCGAGTTGAATTTTTGCGTCAGCACCTAAACGCTGTGTTTCATATGACGTCCTGAAAACCACAGTTACGATAACATATCTCTCCTCTTTTGGTGATCTCTTTATTCGTACTGCAATCATCTAGGATAAACAGCATCGATTATCCCTCGAACTTCTTGTGAAAGGTTCGCAACCAGTCGATACTCCCGGGTCGATTTTATACACCTCCGCCTCGTTCATCACCCATGCTCTCTTAGTGTACGTTTTATTCACGTGTATAGTAGGGCAAAGAATCACGATATGATTGAACACCTCCCGATAGTACCTTTCAAGATGCCTTTCATTGATCAAGCCGTCACGTTCAGGTTGATGTTCCACAACATGTCGCTCTTCTCACAATTGCATGGTGCCGCAGCTTTGTACCCTGCCGGCATCTCATCGAGCTTGTCTTTGCGTGAAAGCTTTTCTCACGCGGATGTCATTCGATTTGCAGGTAGCCCAACAAAGTCCTTGATGCAACATGTTGTTGCGTTCATTGATGGTTCTCCAGAAGTCTGTGTAACAGTAAAACACGTCGCTGTCATTGATGCTCAGCAGCTCGTTTCAGCTGATTTTGATGGCGGTATTCCTGACGATGGTATGACCGAGGTTGTGCATGATCGTGCGTTTGTCATTTTAAGACTCCTACGTGGTCTGAAAAGCCAGTCGGGCCATGCCAGGGACGATGATGTCGTTAAGTTAGGGAATCGAACCAGCAACGTTTGCTTTTGATCGATTATGCTCGGATTGTTGGTGATGGTCACTGGCTGGCGCATGCCTTTGACCGCCAGGGGTTCTCTCAATCTTTGGAAAGGATCTAGTTTTCGTCCGTAGGCCAACGACATCTTTAAAATTTGAAAGTATATTTTCATATCTTTAATAGACCCATGGCCGAAGGTTGTTATGAAGATGGACGATTTGGGGGGTGATAGAACCCCTTTGCTCGATGATGATCATTACGCAGACACCTCGGTCACAAATGAAAACATAGGTGATACCTTTTTAAAAACGCCCGTTGATGATTATTTTGATACCATAAGGCGAAAGGAAAATCTCACCCTCCTTTATCGCTATTTTTTAAAGTTCAAAATTAATGACCGAGGGATACTACCGCTGAAAGAGGCTCCGGAGGTCGATCTGATGAACAAACACACGAGAAAACCTCTCGCCTTGTTCACACTTGCCAGTCGGCAGGGTGCCCCCTTTGTCTGAGATCGATTAAACATCTGAGTGCCACGGCAAACACAATCGATCAAAACAATTTACAAGACGCACCGCAACAAGGGCAAGAAGCCTCGTAGGACATCGAAAAAATATTGGCCACGTACATGGACGAACCCTTGCCCGGTTTCTAATTTCCCCTTCGGGAACTGCGAGGGCTATACCAGACAACCAAACTCAAACAAGCAGATGACGATGACAACTTCAGCCGACAGTGGATTGAAACAAGGCCACTTCACTTGCAAGATAAAAGACTGACCTGATTAGAAGCAGTGTCATACAACCGAGAAGCGCTTCCAACCCAGATCAGTCAGAACCATCGACCAAGTCCTCACGGATGGCACCACATTAGCCGAATGGCTTAAATATTCAGAGAACAAGGGGTTACCATCGCCAGCATTCTAATGGCTTTGGGTTTGATCATATTGACCCTGGTCCTAGCGCTGAAAGGTGGAGGTGGAAGCACATCACCAAGACTAACCCCAGCCCCATCAGGTGGGGGCGGCAGCGACTTCAGAGACTGGATAAAAAACACAGTTGAAATCTAGCAAAGCCGCCGAAGCACTGCCTGGCATCTTGGGCAGCATCGTTTCCTTGTTGTTAGGCTTCTTGTCAAAAACCGTCACGTGGCTGTGTCAAAACCTGTGGGCTTTCGTCGTCGCCATGGCGGGTATGGTGAACATCACAGCTAAGGAATTTTTAACCAAATAAGGCACAATTGTTCAATCTGACGACACCGGCACAAGTAAGCCCTTTCGAAGTGTCAAGCATGAACATTTTCCAATCGTCACTGGGTCCCTGCTCAAACCTCCAAACGCGGTAATCGTTACTCGTGACGTAATGATATGACTTGTAACCCCAATCTTTCAACAGCTGTTTGCTGGCTTTCATCAGAGACCTGTTGTGAACGATGGGAATGCCACCGTGGTTTTGACCTGGCAAACGCCAATCGACCGTTTTCGGCTCTAGTTTGAATTCACTATAACCAGGATATTTAGAATTGAAAACATTATAAACATTTTATAAATATTTAAGGACAATTTGAAGTCAAGTTAAGAAGGGTGAATGTACTGGGAAAGTGCATCGACCAAGCTAACAAAACTCTTATTGATTCACTTTTCTTGGGGAATAACAATTTCTCTGAATTGACATAAATTAGGGTGGAAGGTTCAAACTGGTGTTTCCACACAATTGGGTGGATGGAAATTTGGGATACAGATGGTCAGTTTGGTCAGTTTATCACTAAAGGGGCATGCATAGGATCTGAAATGATTTGATTATGTATCTTCTGGCGCCTACCAGTCTGAAATATTAGTTAGATATGTCAATGTTTGGTTGATGTGTGGCTTAAGGTAACTGGCAATGTCATTTTATGACTGGAAGAATTTGATGGTACCTAATAAAGTCTCCAAAAGGGACTAATGAAAGTAACTAATTATTATAATTGGATATGAGTCATTTGTGTATGACGGAGGACATTATTTAGGTGGGAGGAGCCAAAATTGTCAGAGATCAGTTTTGTCACATGTCGAGGAAGAGAGAAGGGATTCTGGGCCCCACCGTTGACTTGAGAGGTTCTCTCTGTATATTGAGAGAAGGGCTCAGATGAACTTGTAACTTTAGGAGTTGTGCAAAAAACCAACAAGTTCTTCCAGAAAGTGTCTGATCTAATGTTGTGTGTAGACCAGCAATGCTAGGCAATATCTGAGGACCATTGTGTGAGAAGTCATGCCTAAATGGACTTGAACAACATACCAGACTTATGTTTGACTATCCATCTTAGCTACATCATCCCCAGAACCAGAGTGGATAGACAGATTGCCTAGGGAGAAGGGTAGAACACCCTGACACCATCGGGTAACAGATGGTGGAGATGCTTTAAGTTCTCAGTACCGTGCTCAAATTTGTTCTGGTGTGAAAAGTTATGATTCTGTTGGACTTGCAACTAATGAGGAGAGGTACGTGAGCTGTTTCCATCTCCTGCTATGGATATGTGCTATGTGGACCTGGAAGAGACTGTTGCCATTCATGGTAGGTTATGTCCTGAAAAGGGTGCATTTTGCCCTTCAACCGTGGGAGAACCTCTCCCAAGCCTGACAGTGAACATTAACTCTGTGGGCCCCGGGACTTATTGATTCCAGGACAGTGTGGTCACTACCAGAACTGCGATATTGATTTTCTAGTGTTGGACCGTTTCAGTGGGACAGACTCCCTCAGTAGCCTCGTTAGGTGTTCAATAACTTTTCTGTGGACATTGGCTGTTTAACTTGTATATCGTGAGCATGTGTTACTAGCATTTTACCTTGTGAATATTGTCAGCTCCAATTATGTATTATAACACGTTATGTCATCTGATGATGAGGGTACAGTAGTCAAGTTTTCTACTCCCATTAACCATTCCAATGCCTCTCTTGATTTGCCTGCATTCTCACCAAGTTTTGCTACTTTAACTAATCCAGTTGCTAGATCTCCTATTAGAGACAAAGGTGCATCCTTCATTTCACCAACTTCTCAGAGAGAGTTAAGTCGTTTTGACGAGTCTACGGCAGATACAACTGTAAATTTCAAAATGTCATACGAGAATGAGGAGTGTGGGGCAACCAAAGTTAAGAAACAGGGTCAGTGTAGTTTCTTTTCTCAGTATTGTGAGGATAACCCAGACAGACTAAATAGAAGTGTTTGTACATTGGTTAATACTTTGGCCCTTGGTCACATCAATCTTGAGAAATTTGATGGTAGTCAATCAGCTAAGGCCAGTGCTTGGATGAAACGTTATGAAAAGTTTACCCCTCTGATCAAATATCCTGATGAGGGCAAGAAAGAAGCTTTCATTATGTGGCTAGATGGCAAAGCATTTAAATGGTTTGATGCAAAAGACTTTGAGGATGATTCTTGGGAGGAAGTAAAAGCTGCCTATCTTGCTAGGTACAAGCAAAATTCTGTGAAATTTTATGATAGGTTAGATATGTTGTACAGTAGGGAGCAGAAAGACTCTGAGAATTTTGAGGACTTCCTACAAGACCTTGAACTTGAGGCAAGGAGTCTTGATCGTTTTGATGACAACTTTGTTAAGGACGCTTTAATCAGGAATTCCAGGCATCAGATAAAGCAGTTTATCCTAACTAGGCCTCGCAATACAAAGCACCAGGTACTCCAGAGTGCAAGGATGGCGGATGCTGCTTTTAGTAGCATGTCGCTCTCCTCAGACAATCTTGTGGCTGTTATAGAGGACCTTAAGAGACACATACTATCCTTGACATCAAGGGAGGATGCACAGGACTATAGAGACAATTCATATTGGAAGACGGCAAAGTGCTTCTCCTTGATAAGTGACATTCCAGAGTGGCATTCGGGACAATTCAGGATTTGAGCCTCAAGAGCCTAGTTGGACACAGAACTTTTATAACTCTCAGGGACAGAAACCAGGATCTCCGTATCAGAGGTCTAGGTCCATAGACAGACTTGGGTTCTATGGACCATGTGAAAAATATGAACCATATGGATGGTACAGAGATGCCACATCCTAGGAGGATATGCAGAGGTTGCAGCAGGACACATTTTAGTATGTCTGAGTTTGCTAAAATATGACAATGTTATTGATGTGGTAGGATAGGCCACATTAGCTGATTCTGTTTTTCTGAGCCACACTTTTGCCAAAGTCACAGTGTGATGCTAAACGAGGGCGTGAGCCTGCTGACAAATTAGCATACGTTCATGATAATGCCATTACGAGTTGCAGGCACACATTTACAATTGAAGATGATCAAGACCCAAGTCACAGTAAGAATAGTGGTTTGAGTGATGTTGTTATTTTGACATGTAGTGTGGGACTACCACATAGCAGTGTTAGGGTTAAGATTCAGGGAAATCATACAATGTGCTTTGTGACTCAGGTGCCAGTTTGAGCTGCATGAAATCAGATGTTTTCTCATTTAACAAGAATGA
>VKKT01008596.1:3064-15544 GCA_008038995.1 Haliotis laevigata | reverse complement strand
AATGACTTAACCATACGGCTTAACCCACCACCTCGATTCATTTGTAAATGTATTTCCTTAGATGATCTGACATTGTTGCAATTCTCCATACAGGGTTCAACTATATAGGGCAATTTTTATTATGCATTGAACAAAAGATCTGTTTGCTTGGCATTTTAGAAGATGTGAGTAACATACATGGTACATGTTATGATGGCATCATAATGGAATAAGGCTGTTTGTACTTGCCTTTATCATTGAACATATTTTGATGCAGCACCAACTGTATTTCAGTGTGAAAAAGGAACCTGACAGTCCCAAACCCAGCACCAGCTCCACAGCAGGAAGTGCCCAGGCAACCAGTCAGTCAAGGAAGAAGAAAAAGAAAAAGGAAGGTGACAGTGGCCAGGTGTTTGTCAAACATGACGTAAACTCTGTGAGTGACGCAGCAAAGGAGGAGGATTGTGCAGATGTTCCTGCTCATGGGAAGAAGAAGAAGAAAGGAGCTGACGGTCAGGTTGTTGCCAAAAGTGAAGCTGATTCTATCGGTAGCATAAACACGGGCAAAGGGGTGGATCGTGTAGACGGTCCTTCTGATAAGAAAAAGAAAAAGAAGAAAAAAAGGAAGAGAACTGAGGAAGTGACCTCCTCCAAACATGACCACGACAGCGCAGAAACACATAGTCCAAATAAAAGCAAGAAAGCCAAGTTGGACAACGGTGTGCTTGATACAAAAGGCATCTCCACTCAAGACGGTAAGAAAGATTGTGAACAGTCACCGAAGAAACCCAAAAACAAGAAAGGAAAGAAAAAGAACTTTGGAATGTCAGATGACAGGTTGAAGGCATATGGTATTGATCCCAAAAAGATGAGATTTATGAAAACAGACAATTTTAAGAAGGAAAAACAGAAATAGGATATTCAGAATTTGTACATATGAAATAAAAACAAACAATAAAGTCATTAGTTTTTTTGTCTGTCACAGTGATAATCCTGTTGATATATCTGCATTTTGGCAATTATGTGTCAGGCCCATCGTCATTCTAAGTCACAGATTGCATACCAAGCATTCATCAAAGTCACCATCATTTACGTCAGGAGTTCAATGAGGCCTTCAATTTTTGGCCTGCAAAGGTCCAGGTTATGTTTGTCTTCAGCAACCCATCCTTGTAAAAGGCATTTAACGTCATATGGCCAGACTCACTAACTTTGCTGATATATGTCATTATGTCCCAGTCGGGTAGAGCAATGTTCATAATGCCAATCACTTCAACAACAAACTTCAACATCGTTGACTACATACTGTAGCTTGGTCAGTCAGTTTCCTGTGATGGAGAATACCAATAACTTCACGAAAAAGGATGTTTTATGAAATTTATTATCAGATTATCACATACAAAAACTAACATTAAAATCTGGAAATTTCATAAGTCAATCCAAACAGTCTTAAGTCAGTCTGACACTGTCCTACAGGTGCAGGATACTTCACATACAAGAGAGTTTTACATCACGTGTCTACACAACCATGAATACTCCTCTCCAACACAGACAACACCTTGAACAAATAGTAGTTGATGACAGCAGTGTTTCCTGTTAAACAACATCAGCAATATTCTGATGTGTGGTATATATTGTGTGAAAGCAAAATATGGGTCAGGTTTTCTGTAAGCCAAAAACTAAATCAGTGGAATATGGCCATATTTAATATTTCCTTTGAAGGAAAAGAGAAGTCTGTCAAAATGCTGTCATCCAAAACAGATTTTAACTGCAGGGGCATGGATAGGACACTAGGTGCTCAAATAATATTCAAGGCAGTGAGTATGGTTTTATGACACTTTCAGCAATACTCAAGCAATAGCAGGGTAGGGGGGGACACAAGTAATGGCTTCACACATTGTACCCATATATGGGGAATCGAACCCCGGTCCTAACTATAGGCTACCCAACTGCCCAAAATAATCTTCAAGACATGAATAGTTCTTTCAGACATTTGTAACCACCTGGTCTTAACTTTGGAGCATGACTTTATTAAGCATCTGTTTTCAACTATAAAACTTGTCTTCAAAAAGATTTCATATTATCAAGGATATAATGAGTTAAAAAGTTTAAATCAAATAAGAATAAAAGTATTGCAAAGAAAACAGTCCACCCAGTGACAACCAAGCCACAGACACTACGAACATGATGAATACTGTGGGGATACATCACATACCCACTGCAATGAATGGATGTGTTTAAATTACTCCTGTGGGTTAATTTTGGTAAGGAGAATATTACACCAACATGGCTTCATGAGAATATCGGGGGAAACTGAACAAATTGTGTGCCATTTATTGAATTTGATCTACATCAATAATAAACAGTTGAGCTTCATTTCAAGGGAAGGGTTTACCATCAACAGATATAACAGCTGTTACAAAAATGTCCTTTACAAACATTCAATTTGATCAACATCTAAAATTAATTGTAACATTATTTTCGCAATTAAAAAAGATAAAAATTTAACAAGAATGTGACAAACATGATTCAATTGATTACAAATATAAACCAGCAACAGCATCTGTTAACACAATGTCGATAGGTTACTTCATTAAAAATAAAAATCATTGTTGAAGTGTGAGTTGTGTTAATATCGAATTCTGCTTATCAGCAACATTGAAGAACAGACATGTTGAAATAATTATGACAATATTTTCATACTGATTATGCTTGTCTTTATCAACTTTTGTCTCTTACTGGACTTTCAAGTGACAGGTAATTTGAACATTAAGGCAATACTGAAACAAAGACACCCCCACCTTTTACAAAACACTAGTTTTCAAACAGATTCTCTTGAGATTATTTATGAATTACTAGTAGCTTGACAGCAGTGTTAATCTCCTAGTGGAACTGGTTTGAAATGAATTTAATTTATAACAGTGAAGTATAAGTTATACATTATAAAAGCAATACAATTTGATGGATCAATCGGCACATAAATACTGAATAAATACTGACCATTCAATATTGAATTAGTAACACATGGAGAAATTGAATACTGGCAAATCCTCACACTCATACATACACAGTGTACCACATAGCATAGTCAAGGATTTGTCCTCATACATATGCTCAAGGTATACGGAGTTAATGTAAATGCACCTAATAGATGAGTGGGTTGACTTCTGGCAACTGTATTCCAGTTATTTTATGGTATATTAGCTTGATGTGCAAGAAAGCCCTGAAGTGATGCAGGTTCTATTTGTGTAGTGCTTCGGTTGAATCCACTAGCAAGGGTCTGTTGCTGAGAAAGCCAGGAAGTAATCTAGGCCAGACTGGGATTCAAACCCATTATCACAGATTTCTGGCAAACCAAACTAACAGCTCTTCACAGTGAACTGCAGTGCTTCCAACACCTGGACCACCACGCCCCTAGTAACTGTATGTAGTCTGACTAGCTGTATGATTCTATACTACCCATCAAAAGTACAGACTCACTATCGTAAATGTAGCCACTTACTTCAGTCAACTGTTCTAAACTTGACTTTGCAAAATATTCAATTCGGTTTAAAGGTGCTGTTTACACATGAATTAATGCATTGTAAAACAAATTCATAACGTTGAAAAGATCATTGTTATGAGTTCAGTAAATGATGTAACTCAGTGAAAATTGGCGAATTCTTAACAAAACTTTACACCAACACGCAGCTGATCACATGAACGATATTTGCACATGCTTTTTATCTATTTGATCCATGATTCTCGTCAAATTCATCTGCATTAAGTTTGCAGTTGCTTCCCCCAAGTTAGTGAAGAAATTCACCTTCGATGTAACAATATGTATATACATAACATATAGTGAGTGCTTTAGGTGAGTCTAAACTTTTGATGGGTAGTATAGGTACCAATGACAACACAATAGGGGTTAAACTCAATGATGTTACCTCGCTATACACCAGGGCATGGACAGGTGCACAGAATTAGCATATGTACTTTACTTGTAAAGGTCCTGACAAGGATATTCACATTCAAACTTCTTTACGTTGGCAGGATTTCACCAACCCACCAACCATTTGCAAACCCAACATTTACACAGGTCCTTACATGGCATCGAATGTGCTGTAGATTTAATGTTTGTTAATATCATTGGGACTTGTAAGTTTGAGCAATGTGAACAACACACTTACAATACTGTGAGGGAAAGTGATCAATTGCCTTTGTCAGCAATACTGACGTGAGATCATCAGGGTTATTGAATATAACCTTCGGCACCGCAGAAACATGTTTATATACGCTCCTAACTGAACAGGAATCTAATATTTATAGAAAGGATTTTGTAAAACATGTCCTTCAGTAACAAAAAACATTGTGAATTATTCATTTGCTATTGTGACTGCCAAACTATTTTTTCTTGGGAGTCATTAGATTTTGACAGGAAGAGAAAGTTCTATTGTAAGACAATGATTAACCTTGCAATGATTGCATGTCAAAGTCAGTGAGTGGGTAAATATTACAATAACACGTTGCAATCATGTCAAGGGGAAATAGTATGAAAACAAACAGACCAGTCCCCACCCGCCAAACTGATTTAACAGAATTGCGTAAAACTGATTTCCATATATTCCCCATTTGCATTATTTTGATTCCAATGACATGTTTGTGTTCTAATACTACATTATTCCTGAGCAGGCCTTTACATATGCTTGGCTCAGTAAAGTTATGCCTCTAGATTCTGTTCTCCTTCAAAGTAATTTAACTCAGCATGAATATCAACATGGTATTCTACGAAGTAACAATCCATGACTACTATCTACAATATTCTTCAGTTTGGCTTGTGATACCCTCCAATAAAGACATTCCATCAGTTAAGGTAAGACGTACAGGTACACAGACACCCATCTTGATAAGAAACATACCTGAGATACTAAACACTAAAGCCTGATACAAATGTAGACATTGTACCATACTTTCAGTTTCTTCATCAAAAAGTAACTATGTAAATTAACAACAACATTATTAAGAGAAATGAATTATGTTTAACAATGGATCACCACACAACATGGAGATATGCTCTGCTGCATTGAAGTAATCACAGATGATATCAAATCTTGTCAAGGACCAAGCTTCAATACACATTGAGACGCTTGCAAACATCAACAATGATAGTATGACTGATGACAGGAATTCAAACATAAGACACATTTAGATTTTCATTTTTCTTTTTGAAAACCTATCCTTAACGAACTATATTTGTATGAGAAAGTCAAACATGTCATTAGAAACATTTTAAACCCGTAGCTGACAATTCCAGGTACCAAATATTAGCACAGGAAAGCCTCAGTTGTAATCTGTTACCTCTGTGGATGAAATATTGAGATACATTGCAAGAAACTGAAGTGTATTGCTTGGTCCATGATGTATAAAAAGGCTGCCTAGTGTGGACGTTTATCAGACTTTGTTGTCGCGGACACGGATCCCCCAGATGCTGGTGCGCCTGATGCCGGTGGTGGGCCTGGCGATGCTGGAGAAGGGGAACTTGTTAATCTCTATGTGGCGCATGCTGCGACGTACAACCTGCAGTGCATCCTCACGGAACATCCCAAACAGATCTAGTGCCAGCAGGTTGCTGATCTTGTCAAGAACACTGGTGGAAAAAAGGTCAAAATGTTATTTCTACCAAAACTATAGAATAAGCAAATACACATACACCTATTCCCTATGCTGTCTAACAGGTTTATGTTTCGAAATAAACAAAAGCCCATAAAGTTTAAATAAATTGCTTACCACTTACACCATTGTGGGCACATTAGATGCAATTTGGTCTAAATGCAATATCCCAATATTAAAAGGTACAGATTAAGGGAGTCAAATGCCCTCTCTTTATGTCATTAGGAATGAATGAAAGGATATTCTGTTATACAGCAGTCAGCACAATTTCAGCTATAACATGACAGACTGAATAATACAGTTGTTTACTGCATATGGAATAATGTTCACTGGCAATGCGTGACTACCATACACTGTAACCAACACAACAATTCCTCATTAGTTTGCCATTAAACAAGCATGGGGTACTGGGGAACCCTCAGTTGGGACGTGGGTTATAAGTAGAGGAGAGCATGTATACTGACGGGAATGTTGTGGAGGCGATGTGGTAGCATCTGCTGAGGGCCAGGTGTTCCAGCTCTGTGAGGTGGTCAGCTATGTGGTGTACTGAGGCACAGGTGATGCTGGTGGAATCACTCAAGTCCAGCTCGTTCAGGTAGGGACATGCACGACACAACTGCAACACATCTACAGAGGCAATACAGCATTAGATACATTCACATGTATGGTTTATATGGACGTACGATTATAATAGGGCTGCCTATCAATATATATTATACAGATCAATAATCATGTACAAAATACATTTGTGTCTATCGATTATTGATAAATATTGGAGAAGTAACTTTGAGCAAAATTCAAAAAGTATGCAAAAGAAATCCAAATATTTCATTTCACAGGTGAGTCATGATACATTTATGCATAGATTTCTATCAAAACAGCAATCTAAACATGGTTTTGAAGCATCCTCTGAATAAAGACTTAAGTTTGTGTATGTGTATTGCGTGTGTAAATTAGAACTTTGTTTCATCACAATAGTTCATAAAGGATATTACCGATGACACAATTTCACATCAATAATCATTAGTAATTCTTCCCAGGATTTATGATTATCAAAATTTTGGCTAGCCCTAGCTAACAAGGTATCTAGTATTGCATTTAAGGTTGACCGTTCAATGTAACCTAAATGTATGAGCACACCTAAACAAGAATGCCTTACCTTCATCAGTGATGTTGTCTCTGCAACCGCTAATGTTGAGTTTGTGTACACTGTCCGGCAGACAAAGTGTCACGTACATGACATTGTTACGATCTAAGGATGTCCAGGCCAGATTGATGGAGTCAAGTTTCCGACAATTTGACATGATGGGTACCAGACCATTAGCAGTTATTCCTCGACACATACACAAGTTCAGAGTCTCCAGATCCTTGTTCTCTCCAATATAGCTGAAAGTATATGTCTCCATGAAAACTTGTGCATAGTTGTTTCCCAAACTCACTGGGCATGATGAATAAATGTGACAAATATAGGAGTTTTCTTCAGCATGGAATTTGTTAGAAAGGCTATTTGGCAGTTTGCAGAAATTAGGAGGTAGCATTACATGTTAAATGTGGTGACATTAGAAAGTCTGTTTTAAAATTCCTAAGACTGACCACTGACAAAATGGACAGCCATCAAACTCTGATGATTTTTAATCAAACGAACTGAGAGGATGTCAGAGTGACTGAAAAGGTTTTTGACAGCCCATTTTTCAAAGATAACAATCAACTGTATTGTTTTCTCTCATAATTGTTTTCTCAAGCAATCAACAGTGCAAACCTGCATATATTATCACTGAGCTCAGCATTCTCCAAGCTGATTTTCTTTAGATCTGTACACACAGAAAACAGCTGTTCCAGGGTGTCCACATCGATGGCTGCCATGCTCAGGTCTAAATACTGGACTCGGTACATACTGGAGACACACAAACACAAAACATAACATGTGTTGCTAAAATTTAATATAAATTCTTCGTTCTTGTGTATCTTGTACATTTGAAATAAATTCAATTGAGAAGCTCCTAAAAATGATAAAAATGGTGGGTAAACCATTGCTTACATGAAATGGAGTCACCCATGTGGATTGCATTGTGAAATATTTCTCACAGCTGTAACATGCATAGAAACCTTTTGAATGAATGGTTCATGGTCTCTGAGCTAGGCTGGGACTAAACTGGCCATGTTTATTAACCAAACATGCCAAAAGCAGACTAACACACTAAAACAAACAACTGCACACACTATTGGTCATAAATATAAACCAACTTAATCTGGCCTTATTCATGCTATCATGTTATCATATGACAAGAAATACAGACAAACAGGGGAAGTATTCACTGTAAACCTCACCTTGAAGCTTTGATTTCTTGGGTTGGACCTGTAAATAATGGATTCTCAATCTGAAAAAAGAAGAAGATCGTTTATGAAGACATTAAACAAGTTCAAATAAGTTCCAGGTTCTTTGTCTAGTACAATGTGCCAGGTCAGGTAAATATTGCAAGTTTAACTTAATCACAGAATATGACCAACCAGATGTTGATAAATATATTGGACCTCTTTCTTGTATATAAAGGTCAAACATGTAAACATAAACAGATTTAGTTTAATTAATTCATGTACAGACACGACTCCAGGGTGTTTTAGCCATAAGTGACAATAGCTATCTCACCTCTGCTTTAGCCAGGCGGAGGATGCGTACTCCTCTGTTGATGACATTGCCCAGTGTTCCAGGTCCCAGGGCTTTGTTGGACAGATCTATCCGCTTCCACAGAGACTCGTCCATACTGAGACACAATAGTTGTACGATTCATGTTAATTGATAAATACAACCACTTTGTATGATATTGATACTGAAACACTGTACGAAAGTAGTAGTTATATAGTGGGGTATTAATACAGGGTACCCTAATGGCTTATTTTGGGTTAATTCCACTTCCAGCGTCCAGTAAAAATGATGATCCCTAAGCGGGAGACATCATTCAATGTTCCCCCTACTATTGTCTACAACGGTGTCCATACGCATAAGTCTTGACGCCATCGATGGCGATCCATCGTTTCATGTCCACCATGGGAGACAGCAACGTCTTGTTGAGGGTGATCTCATAGATTTTGTGTTTGTCGCTTCTCAACAAATTCATTTGATGTTTGAATGTTTTATTCTTGAAGAGAGCTTGTTTGAAGAGGGTGTGTTTGATGTGTTGTTTCACGACGTATTTCTTGACAGGTTTGGCTTTTTTGATTTCGTCGTCGTCTGCTTTCTTGATGGAATACATCTTGGGTCTTAACCCAATGTATTCCGCAATGGGTGTCCCAGCACATTCGTCCTTCCTTTTGCCAAGGACCTTTTTATTGGTTTGGTTGTGAGGGTGTGTGCTGGGGGGTAATCTCTCGTATCGTACAGGTGGATGTGTTTTGCCATGTCCTCGTACACGTCCTCGGTACGAATTTCCATCAACAACGAATCGGTGTCAGTATACAACACCTCGCATCAATCGTCGTATTGTTTTTTGAGTTGGTTGTAGTAGAAATCATGCATCAAGTGTTTGGATAAGTCGGGAATGCTCATCCCAACATAGACCGGTCGATTGAGTTTGATGTGACTCTTAGCCATGTGTAGAGCCGCCAAATCATCGTTGAACATTTTACTTCAGTTAAAGGCTGGATTCGCTATGAGTTTCCTTAGTTTTTCCTCCTGGTGTGATCTGACTAATTTCATGTTGACGCGCTTCATTAAATTATCCATGGTTTTTCCAAATACTGAGTTGTTTATCAGTTTGTATAGGT
Source organism: Haliotis laevigata (assembly GCA_008038995.1). Lineage (NCBI taxonomy): Eukaryota > Metazoa > Mollusca > Gastropoda > Lepetellida > Haliotidae > Haliotis > Haliotis laevigata. Next base: position 6,157 of record VKKT01008596.1, on the reverse strand, counting down.
TTTTGTCAAAGTCGCTCGTGGCTTGTTTTGTCAGATCTGTATTCAACCGAATTTAAGGTTCCATCCAGGGACTTTGATGAAACATCAGAACCCGGTGTATTTTGGTAAGCTTCATTCCCAGTGATAAGTACAGTTGCAGACTCCGATAGTGCATGACATTTTTTCTTGTTCATCAAGTTAGGTACAAGTTATTCCATGTTAGCCAGTTTGTTATCTCCCAACAAGTTTCGTTGATATTCGGACATCCATTCTCGATCGACCATTAATCGTTCGGGCGCCAGCGGATAACTGTTGTGGGAGGCATGCAATTCTTTGGGATAGTCCAAGTCCACTTCAAATATGTATCCTCTCTCAAAGTTTTCGAGGATAGCCATAATGTTCTTCGTTTTAAAATGCTCGCTATCAACTCACTCGAACCTGCCCGTAGGCAAAGGTTGACTCATGGCCCAACCATAGAGATTATTCGCATCCAGATAGTGGAGATGGTTGGAGAGTTGATTCGGATTACAGTTTTTCATATATTTATGATTGGCTTTCACGTAGCATTTCGATACCATGGAAATCCCGCCGCACATTCCTTTCTCGATAAACAGGTGATGTGACAATGATCTCTCACGGAATCGTCTTTAGGGGTCTCTGACATACGTGACAATATCTAGCTCGTTGATGAGCTCGCTCATCCTCTGGCCCAAACTTTTAATCCATGTGTAGTGAAATTTATCCTCTTTTTCGATGAGGAATGAATTGATCCTGCGCACAGTTTTATGTATCACAGGGCTTATCCTGTGCACAATAACCCTATTCTCGTGTCCAAACACGTCGATGGCTAAATTATTTTGTTTTTCTATCTTAGAGGTTGGGATAGGGGAGTGGGTTCATCTATACCCATAAAGTTGAGACAGTCTTCCTCATCCGTGGGATAGCTGTAAAGCCTATGTGGATTAGCTATGGGTTTAAATAAGGCAGCTTTCACCGTTACCCTCATACAATTATCACCTTTATTTTCGGGGTTAACGGTGGTCTGTTTGTCCTGAAATGCTTGGGCAGGAGGTACGGTCCGCCTTTGAATGGCACGTAGATTGCTATATCCACATAGATGGGGTCGATGCGACCAACCACCCATCCAGAGCCCATGTGGGTATATTTTCTAATGATTCTTGTAATTTTTGTAAAGAGGTGTCGATGGTCGAAGGGATAGAGTCGGATTGAAGTATGACTTCCTGTTTGCCTCTGAAATAAGGTTTGATGTACTCAGTACTACCATCCGTCTGCTGTTTGTTAAGCAACATTTTAATCGTGAGGTGGTATTTAATACTTTGTAAATCGTTCCTTGTCGATCTTGCTAGCTATGAGGGGTTTAACGTCGTTGACATCGATATTAGAATTCACCAGCCTCTGAGATACTTGCCCATGGCGCTGTCTGTCGTCACAAATCGCATTTCTACCGGCTCGGTGTCTTCCAGCAAGGTTAACAGTTGGGCTTTTCCCATACAAGAATAATGTTTCAGTTCGTGACAATTTGTGAGAGTTTTTAGCTCTTTTACGGTGGGGGTTTAACATGTGTTATGTCCAGCAAGGTCAGCAATTCGGCTTTCCTCATGCGAGAATAACCAGTCAGTCCATGACTTTTCGCGAGAGCTTTCAGTTCTCTGACAGTAGCCATGTTGTACACCATATGCAATATCAAATGTCTAATAGGTTGTTTTCAATGTGCAGGAAAAATTAGATTTTAATTCTGAGTAGTCGGTTACATTCGTTTAGATAATCTTTCTTTTTGTCGTAAATAAGTTGGTTTCGAACTACCGGGGTATGTCCGCTCCGTGGGCTTTGCACAAACGATAATGGCCTTTGACCCCTATTCCACATACTTGACATGCGTAATTGACATGACCCCTTCTCACACAGTGGGCATGCATGTGACAATATTCAGTCATTCAGCGTTTTCCGCATGTCATGTGCTTGCCAAGCAATACCCACTTACAATACTAAGTTCCCAAGATCCACATGTTGTATACCATATGCGAAATCAAATCCCTAAATGAATGTTTAAATGCCCATGCACATTCCATTCTCAGCCACAGCATTGTATACCAGAATGTGTAACCACTGAACTGACTCGAGTCCACACACACAGCATTATACAGAAAGCAGGTCAGAGATATCCAGGTTATCGCTTTGCTTGGCGTTTGCTTGATGTTTCCTTGGAATTTGGCTAGTTTTCCTGGGGGAAAATAGGAGAGGATGGGATTTCCCAGGAAAAAATGGGAGAGGACTGGGACAGGATAGGGATTTCCATATAGACATATGGGAAGTATGGGATATATATACCCAGGAACCATGCCACCAAGAACAGATTTGTCTTCAGACCAGATCCAAGAAAATACGCTTCCTTTGCGGTGTGCTCCCAGCAAGCGAGGTCAAAAAGCGCTTCAGTATTGGGTCCACAAGGCTGTACGAGCTATGGCAAGAGCCTTCTGCAGAACCTTCGACCCTCTTTCCCACCGGCGAGATAGCTCCAACATCGCCCACCATCCAGGACTTCTAGGACCGCTTGGGGAGGCTCGAGGCTCGTGTGGAGCAAACGCAACGATGTTGTCGGCTCGTGTGGAGCAAACCACGACGATGTTGTCGGCTCGTGCGGAGCAAACCGAGACAATGTTGGTCGCCATCTTGTCTAGGCTGGATGACGATGACGAAGAACTCTGGGAGGAAATAGAAAGCTTTGAGGAGGAATAAGAAGAGACACGTCTGGATGTCCAGAAGGTGCGACAGATGCTAGAATCGGCCCAAAAGTGGACCTACCTTTCGCTCGCCGTCGTGTTTCTCTGGAAGGTCGTGCACAAGACCTGGAAGCACAGCACTGAGCACACTGACTGATATACCGGTCGACAGACAGGCTGACGAGAAGACAGAAACGATAGAAGAAAAAAAATATCGAGAGAGATGCGATACTTTTTTTTGCAATTGGAAATATAGAACTATAAAGTTCGCGGGTGGTATTCTGTTCTGCATTCCCGACGGGTCTATTTGTTTCTAGTTGCCATCTTCCCACCCCATTGGCAGCAGATACAATACTTGTCGAAACTCCTAGTG